>JAODAL010020960.1:0-68178 GCA_025379985.1 Phyllomedusa bahiana | reverse complement strand
TTTTTTTTAAACGGGTTTAGTACGGGGTTAATTAACAGGGGGGAAGATTTAAAGGGCGGGGTTCGTTCGACGCGGCGTCCCAAAAAGGTACTTTATTTATTTTTGTTTTTTTTTTGGGGCGATTGGGTTTGTAAAGGGGAAAAAGGGCTTGTAGTATTTTTATTTTATTTTTGTTTTTTGGTTTTACTTTTTTTTTTCATTTTTTTTAAACCCTTTTTTCACTTTTTCAATTTTTTTTTTTTATTTTTCCCCCAATGGGGGAAATTTGAATGAGAGATCCTTGTTTCCTCTCATTAAAATAGGAATCAGTGCATAGCTTGTTGCTATGCTGGTTCCTATGAAAAACTGTCAGTCACGATCCCGGGGGAACCCCCAAAGGGCAGGGGCCGGGCATGTAAACGTCCCCGAAAACCCGGGGAAAGGCATTCTTTTCCCCCCTTTGCTGTTGTAGGAAGGCAGGAGCTGCAGGGGATCCCCCGTTTCTGTGGCTGTGCCCCCGACAGAAGAGGGGGAGGGATCTCCTCCTGCTTTCCCTTTTTTTTTGGCCACCCGATGGTGCCGAAAATTTAAAAGGGGTTTTTAAACCAAAACCCCCCAACAAGCGATCCGGGGTCGGGGCCCGAGGGCTGGGGGATGTCAGCTGTAATTCCCGGCGGGAACCCGCGCGATCGGGGAATTGCTTTGAGTTTTTTGCGACCCTAGGAGGTATCCATCCGCCCAGGTGCGTAAACCCCTTTCAAACGCCCTGGCGTATGGATAGGTCTAAGGTTTTGGGGTTTTTAAAAATTTTTTCCCCCCAAACGTTTTAATATCAGGTGCTTTACAAAAGGTCCGGGGGCATTTTTGTAATGCCCCTGATTTTTGGGGGTTTTGTGGGAGGGGGGGGCGATTTCCAACCCGTATGAAGCTATAGTTTTTAGAGCCTAGTAGGGCCCAAATAGGTGCTTTATTCTGAAACAGGAAAACCCAATTTAAAGGGGGTAATTTGACCCAGAAACTGTCGGTTAGAATCGGCCCTCTTTTCCTTTGGGGGCACATAGGCAGTTGCCTGGGGGCCCCCCAAGTATGGGCCCCCGGGGGGGGGTTTTTTTTTGCCCCAGGAATAAAGAAACTTTCCCCTTAATTGCCATGGTCGGTTTTTCCCTTTTTTTATTTTTGGTGTGTTTGGGTTTGTGCAAAAAATAAAAAAACATGTTTGGAAAGGGAGACAAAGGCCCCCTGCCCCGTCAATCAGTTTTCGTTCAGCCAAAAGGGGAGGGTGTAATATGGGTGTGCTTGGAGATGGTGGGCAGGGCCCCTGGTGTATTTTGGGTATTTGGTTGGGGCCCACTACAGTGCTTTGCCCAGGGGCCCATTATGTTGTTGAACGGTTTGGGGGGGCCTAGAATGGTGTTTTTGGGGCGAAAGAGGGGTTGGGTGTTCGAAATCGGGGCATCCTATATTTTTGTTATGGCATAAAATTTTGGGTTTTTTAATGCAAAAATTTTTGCGGGTCCCCCTATGTTTTTTTAACCCGGGGCCCCCCTAAATATAAAATTTAATTTTTAAGATAATGGGGGATTTTTTTTCCGGGGTTTGCGGAATGCGAAAAAAAGAAGTTTAAATTACTTGCTTATTTTCCCCGGGATTAGAAGCTTTTGGGGGCCCCTTTCCCCTTTTTAGGGGGAAAACCAAATATCTAATATCCCAGGTGAGCAACAGTTTTTCTACTTTTGAACATTTTAGGATAACAAGATGCCTGAGGCATTTGTTTTGAGGAAGGAGTTGAAGGGGACATACAAAAGGGGAAAGATTTTGCGGGGGGGAAAATTTTGGAAGGATTCCTGGAGGGCGGGGAAACCCGTTTTTTACCCCGGGTCCCTCAGCTCCTTTTCCCAAAAAAGCAGGGGCACGGTTTTTTTTTTCCGGGCCCTCCTTCTTTCCTGAAAAACCCCATCAGTCCTCTAACTTTGGCTTTAAACCCCCCACCCTTTTTTGCTAAAATTCGCCCCTTGGGGAAAAACTCCCCAAGAAACGCAGCTAATTGCACATACAGGGGGGTCAGCCGGCTTTTTTTATTTTTTAGGGGTGGCAACAAAGGGGCCCGCCCGGGCCCACAGGTACTGGTTTTTTAAAACTATCATTTTTTTTTACCATTTTTTTTTTATAAAAAACCCCCTTCTCGTTTTGACCTTTATTTACCATACAAAATAAAAATTTACCCCAGTTTTTGGGGTTTTAATACAGGAAAAAAATGAAAAGGTCATCCCCTTTTGGGGGTTTAAGTGAAAAGGGAAAATTTTTTTGGGTTTTTTACCCCTTTTCATTTGGGTTTTGCTCCTTACATTTTCCCAGTAACTTTTTTTTAAAACCTTTAAAAAGGGTTTTGTGCACTGAAAACATTATTACCTACCCAAAGGATAGGAAAATTTGATGGTTTTGCTGAGTCACAAGCCTTTAAAATCATTTAAAACTTTTGTCAGGGGGTGGGGGTTGGTTTTTATAGCAGTGATTGGGTTTTGTTTAGATTCTTTTAAAACCTGCTGAGACATTAAAAAGATGTAAGTGCAGGAGATTTGGGGCCCACATGTAGAAAATTGGCGTATTATCCCAGTTTTTAGGCTCTTTTAAATCAGTGAAAAATCCCGCCTGAAAACCGGCCCGTTTACTTTCAAAAAATTTTGGTCAGGTTGATAGATTTTTAAATGCCCCTAAAATGGCCCCTTTTCCCAAAAAGGGGAATAGACAAAAAAAGGGGGGGCATTGATAAAAAAAGGGTGGGATTGCGTAAAAAAAGGGGGCATTGAATAAAAAAAGGGGGGTTTTTGGATTGTGTAAAAAAAGGGGGGCATTGTATAAAAAAAAAGGGGGCTTTTGGAAAAAAAAGGGGGGCCCCCCCCCAATTGGTAAAAAAAAGGGGAAAAAATTTTTAATAAAAAGGGGCCCATTGATCAAAAAAGGGGACATTGTATAAAAAAAGGGAAAAATTTTCCCATAAAAAAAAAGGGGGCATTGTATAAAAAAAAGGGGGAATTTTTATCAAAAAGGGGCATTGTATAAAAAAAAGGGGGCATTGCATCAAAAAAAGGGGGTTATAAAAAGGGGGGGGCCCTTTTGCATAAAAAAAGAGGGATTGCTTTAAAAAAGGGGGGGGCATGTAAAAAAAAAAGGGGATTGTATAAAAAGGGACATTGCTTCAAAAAAAAGGGCCCCTTTTGTCACACTGGCACAAAAGATATCATTTTTTTTTTATAGGGGGTTGCTTTATGGGAGGCTCATTGCCCGACGGGGCGCTTTAAATATGTAAGGTGCCCCCTTTAGGCGCTTTTTGTGATGGGGGTGAATTTTTTTGCAACATTTGGGGCGGGTTTTTTCCCACAGTTTATTTGAGGAAATTTGTGGGGCCGGATTGCGCCACAAATCCCGGTAAAATAAGGGGGGGGGCCGGGGAGCCCCGGGGGGGGGGCGCTGCCCCCGCCCCCATAGACAATGCATTGTTTAGGGGCCGCCCACGGCTTTTAAAATAATGTACTTGTCTTTTCCCCCCGCGGGGATTCCCCAGAGGGGGGGGGGAAGGACGGAATCCTGTTCTTATGAGACCCAGGGGGTTTTACCGTAATTACCCCGAGGGGTTTGGCGGGACTGCAGCGCAAATCCGGGCGGGGGGGTACGGCGCCAACCCGGGGAAAACCAAAAAAAGCCGTGTGAAAAAGGCCCTTAGGAACATAAAAAAAGTGTTGGGTTCCCCGGCGAATAATGGGGCCATTTTTTTGGTGTAAAAATGCCATTTAAAAACAAGAAAGGGGTGTCAAAAAGGGGGTTTGCCCCAAAATTTAAAAAAAACCCCCCAAAAAATTTTTTTTTTTTTTTTTTTTTTTTTTTGGCCGGGTTGGGTGTTGGGACAGCCCCCTTTAAATCTTAGTAAAAAAGCCTCTCTTTTAAAAGGGGAAAAATTATGGAGTGGGGCATGGGGGGAAAAAAAATCCCCTTTTTAAATCCCCCAGGGCCCAAGATAAAAATAAAAAAGGGATAAGGGATTTAAAAAAAAAAGTCTTCATTTCCCTTTTCCCCCCCAAGGTTGGAAGCTAAATCTTTTAGGGGGAAAAAACCCATTAAAAGGGGGTTTTAAATGGGGTTTAAACCCCCTTTGCTTTTAGTCGCCCGCAGCTTTTCAGCCTTTTTTTCTTTTCTTTCTATGGGGGGTTTCTGCATTTAGATTTGTGCGTCATTAAATTTCTTTAGTGGGCTCCCCAGTTAGCTGTGACGACGTGAGGGGTTTTACTTGTGGTAAAAACCCCATTAACCCTTTAACCCTCTCCAGGGATATGTTCAAATGGCCCAATTTTCACTGAATTTGCGCTAGAAACGCATGTAATACGGAACACATTTTTTTTCAAGGCAGATTTGAAATTCATAAAAAAAGGAGACATGTCTCTTATTGCTGCATTTTCTACACGTACAATATGTGGAAAAAGTGTACGGTCTTTAGGACGTGGATTGGTTCAGTTGAATATCGCTCATTCACATCCAAAACCGTACAAAACCCCGAAACGGTCGTATGTAGATGAGCGATATTGGCTTGACTAATATTCCTTTTTGCTTCTCAAAGATTCAGTGAATCAGAAGTAAATTGAGGATTTGTTACAACCATAATGCCTTGTGATATGCAGATGCTTAGTAGTGGGCTAAAAGGCAATCACAACACTACACACCTTAACTGGTGCTCTCCATAAGGAGAGATGTTCCCCTTCTCATCCAAAAACGTGAAATAGAAAGCAGAAATCTGAGGGTATGCTTTGGATTTTTGCTATGTATTTCACAGCATATGGAAAATACGCCATGTGAACATACCCCAGTTGTGGCTGCTAAAGTTTTCTGAATCTGGGTCAACTAAAGGGAATATGGAGCTCTACAGCAAAGGAAAAAACAGATAAAGTGATAATAAAAAGTAAATCTGGACATAATTTTCAATCTATTAATATAAAAAAAAAAAAACTAACATTCATAGGTGGACATTCCCTTTAAAGATGTGAAGTACTTGAAGAACGATGAATTAATTAAGAACACAAAATGCCAAGGCCAAGAAACATTCTTCAGCCAACAAAAAAAAATCTAAAAAAACAGCAAAAAGGAAAAATAAACTTTATTTTTATCTGCTTCTTTTTTTTCTATTAGTGGCTGTAAAAAAAAAAGAAAATTGGAAAAACGAGTCTCAGAACTTTCTTTTCCAAACTGTACAAAGTGCTCAACTATAGTTACACGACTCGAACAGACTCATATGTCACTCAAGTGAGATGCAATGACAGCCAGTCAGCACAGTTCTGCACCCTACACGCAAAGCCCCGGCTCAGCTACTAAAATACACAGATCTTGTTCAGAACGTTATAGGGGGACACGTATTCCAGCAAAAATAAGAGAGACGCGAACACACGTTTCTCATTATTACACTTCATATGTTATCCAAGTTAGCAGTTAACTTTTATTGGCCATAATAAAGAGGTTGCACAACGCTCTGGCTGCATGAAATATTATCTATTGTCAAAGGAAAGATGGAATAAAGCATTTTCTGAGCGCTCCAACCACACAAGAGCCGAGCAGACTCCATATACAATATAGGAGCGGTTTATTCATCTCTGCACTCATCTGCTTGTTTAGCAGGAAACTTCCTTCCATATTTCAATTTTAATAGCGTAATCAGATAGGTATAATCTATAGAAAACACAGCATTAAAGGGGTATTCTGACCAAATTTAGGGCATATTCACTCATCCAGAGTACATGACCTTACATTCCATCTGTAACATCTTTTTCAATCCTTAAAGGGGTTTTGCCACTAAGTGAGTTCCTTAATTCTTATCTGCTCAGGAGAGAAGATAAAGCATGCTGAGCCAGGGGGGAGAGGGATGGGGGGGGGTGAGCAGAGAGCGAGGACGCGGGGAGCGTCTGCAAAGCTTACTCAAATAATTACATTACAACCCGCGGATTCTCTATACAGCAGACAGCCTCATACACTGCACTTTTCTCCCCAGCCCCTTGCAAGCTCCTTCATGCTCCCTGTCATCAGATAAGAAGTGCAGACAAAGCAAGAGAGGCCAGATCAGCTCCTGTAAGTGTCCTGGTCGTGTCTAATGTAAACTGTCAGGAAACTAAGGGCATCTTAGTCAGGCTGTAGATCTCACAGGCTTGACTTTTTTTAATGACATACAGTATATTTAGAAAAGTGATTAAATACCCATTTTATGAGGATCCCATGTCAACATTACATCGTGGTAAAACCCCTTTAAGTCTCCTATGTGCATGAAGCTACTGTAAAGCATCTCTCTGACTACTGTTAAAGCAGTGCAAACAAGGCGTAGTGGCCAAAGTGAAAACTGCAGGGACTTAAGAATTATTAAAAAAAAATATTGAAAGTGATATGGAAAATTAAAAAACAACAATTCCTAAAAAAAAGTGTTTAACATAAAAATGGGACTTAAACAATGACCCATTTTTGATGACACATTCCCTTTAAAGGGCTTTTGCCATAAAAGACATTAAAGGGGTTGTCTCGCTACAAAGAATAGCTTTCAAATTGTAGGGAACACAAAATAAAGACATTTTCCAAATATATTGCTTTGTTCCTCTGTTTCCCTAAGGAGATACAAGTGAATTTATGACCATCCTGGCTATTTCAGTTCCCTCAGTAACTGACCTGTAAACAATTCTCCCCTGCTGTTTGTTCAATGAGATAACAGTGAGTGATGTCATCACACAGGTCTCAGCAGTGTCCTGTGCTGCTCAGCAGTAAAAAGCTTGATTTATGTAAAATAAACAGAACTGTAATTAGGGCTTTTGTTTTGGGGATCAGATAAGAAGTCCTGTTAGTAGTTTGAGAAGCTAATCTGATCTAATTAGCATCTGAAAGCACAGCATGGCACAGAGCTGTACAAGCATGGAGCTTATGCAAATGAGTCAGTCTGAACCAGGAAGTGACAGAGTATTTCATTCATACATTCTCTGAAACTCTGAAGGGAGACAACTCCTTTAATTACTTATCCACAGAATAGGTGATAGACAAGTTTCGCTGAGTCACAAGCAGCTTTACACTCACTCTGCCTTTGTCAGGCTGTGGGTGGTTTTATAGCCGTGATTAGAATATTTAGATTCTCTATAACTAGCTGAGACATTACAAAGATGTAATTGCAGGAGATTTAATCTTCAGAAAACAAAGCCACAAGTGCTCTGAGGAGTGAAATCAATTGTTTATCTGTTGACAAAAGCTAATCTTGTTAGAGAAAATGAGTCTCATGAGTCTGTGGATAGGCCAGAAATTTTTGATAATAAGGCCTCCATGTCTGCCATCCCCAATTATTAGAAAAATTGGGGCCCATGGTTCCTGCGTTATAAACCAATCGGAAAAAAGACAAAAAGTATTCGTTAGGCAAATGCCGGTTTATTTCTATTCAGGACTATGGAACGGTAGTTAGAAATGAATGTAACATACTGGGGAAAAGTAGGATCTAGCATGTTGCATTTGAACATGCCTGATGTTTTGTTCCAAGTTGCTGAAAAAAAGAAGCTTACCCCCCTCTCCTCAATGGAAAAATATACATAGCTGAGTGTGCGTGTCCATGTGAAGTTTGGAAGAATAGCAGTCAGCCAAACGAGCATTTGGCCAACAGGTATCAAGTGTATATGAAGAGCTTTACAGTATTGTGAAGAGAAGCTTGGAAAAATGGCCGATCTCCAGGACACATAGAGAAGATTTCTTTATAAATTACAATATGAGACATAATAGAATAAAAAAAGGAGGAGATTAAAGGGAACCTGTCACATAGGTTATGCCCCCCTTGCTGAGGACAGCACAAGCCAGTGTCAGACCTGCTGTTCCCAGCGCTGTGTCCCTCATTCTGTAAGATGCTGGAGTTTTAGAGCATTTACCCCTCAAATCTTATTCATGAGCAGGTGTTAGCTCCGCCCACCAAAGGCTACCCCCGCCCACTGACAGTTATTCACTTGTCTCTACCTATTCAAACTAATAGGTTTATCAGTTGAGGTGGGCAGGGCTAGCCTCAGGTGGGCGGGGTATGAAAAAAACTGACTCTTTATATGACTCTTTTCTGACTGAAAACTGTAGATTTGAGCATTAAATGCTCTAAAACTCCAGCATCTTACAGAATAAGGGACACAGCGCTGGAAACAGCAGGTCTGACACTAGCCTGTTCTGTCCTCAGCAAGGGGGCATAATCTATGTGACAGGTTCTCTTTAAGAGAGGAATTAGTTGAATGTTTTAACTTTTAACTTTTAACTTTTTAACTTTTTAACTTTTTAACTTTTTAACAACACAATATTTTCTATGGTAAGGTTTTCAATGATGGATGTAGGGACCAATAAACCAACACTAAAAGGAAAAGTTGGATATGGGTACACAAATGAAAGAAAAACACACAGAAAAACCTTAGCATTCCAATGTACTAGGAAAAAGCTTTAATGGTTTTGAACTCCTCCAACTTCTGGAATGGCCAAGGAGGAAACAGTGTTTTTTTTGGTGCAATTAAGCCTAGCTCCACTTGAAGATCAGCTATTGAGCTTAAAGGGAATCTGTCACCAAATTTTATTGTACTCATTAAATCAAGCCCCTGATCCATATTCTTTTCTTCTTTTCCATTTTTATTTTCTGATTTTAGATTTCTCAATTCGGTCGTCTGTATATTATTTTGGTGAAAGCTTTCTTGCTTGCACTGCTTTTAACAGCATTTAGAGAGATACTTTACAGCAGCTTCATGCACATTGAAGCCTTAGACTGACTCAGTCCCATTAACGTCTATAGGAGAGTTTTCTAGGCTTGCTCTGACCTGGGAAGAAGTCAGTGTGCAGGGAGGAGGAGAGGGCGAGCTGTAACTATTTTCTATTGATTCTGATCTGTCCTTTACCCCATATATCCAATCCCTTGCCCATTCCTGTCACCTGCACCTCAGGAACATCTCCAGAATCCGTCCCTTTCTCACTGTGGAAACAACTCAAACTCTCATTACTGCTCTTATTCTTTCTCGTCTTGACTACTGCAACTCCTTGCTTATCGGTCTCCCTCTCTGCAAACTCTCCCCTCTCCAATCTGTCCTGAATGCAGCAGCCAGGCTTGTCTTTCTCTCCAGCCGCTATCCTGATGCCTCTACCCTGTGTCAGTCACTGCACTGGTTGCCCATTCAGTACAGGATACAATATAAACTCATCACACTCACCCATAAAGCTCTCCACAGCGCTGCACCCCCCTACATCTCCTCCCTCATCTCTGTCTACCACCCTACCCGGTCTCTCCGCTCGGAGGATGATCTTCCTCAGTCATCCGAACCTCCCATGCCCGTCTCCAAGATTTTTCACGGGCAGCACCAGTTCTCTGGAACATACTACCACAGGCGATCAGGCACAGAGTTTTAAGAGGGCTTTGAGAATACATTTTCTCAGTCTGGCCTACCAAAATCCCTAACTGCTAACCTCCCCTCCCCACTCTCTAACGCACACATTTTCTGTCACTCTCTACAATTCAGCACTTAACTGTATATAGATGTACTGTTTGGGTGGCAGGTTCATGCGAATTCTACATAAAACTACCCCATATTTATGTCACATGGCTGGACCATTGTAAACATAGCACTTCTTACCCTTCGTCTCACCCTACACCCTAATAGATTGTAAGCTCTTGCAAGCAGGGCCCTCTCACCGTGTGTCTCATCTGTAAGTAGCTTTTCATTGTGTAATGTCTGTCTTTTGTCTGTACCTACACCCTCTAAATTGTAAAGTGCTGCGGAATATGTTGGCGCTATATAAATAAAGATTATTATTATTATTATTATTATTGTGACTGGTGGATCCTGTGTTATCTATACACATTGGTGTCATCTTTCAGTGTAATCCTGTCTGTGCTGATAATGGTAGTAGTATAATGTTGTACTGTGTTAGCCATAGAAAGTAGTAGAAGAGTAAAGAAATCAGGCGATACCTTTTTGAGGCTAACAGTATATTTGATGGTGAGCTTTCGGGAGTACTAGCTCCCTTCTTCAGACATGATGTTATACCTAATGATATTCAGACTACTGAAATCTTTCTCTACAGACTATTAGTGTCAGACTATTATTAAGCCTACTGGCCAAAATGAAAACTGCAGGACTTAAGAATTTTTTACAAATATTGAAAGTGATATGGAAAATTAAAAATAAAAAAATCACCAAAAATTCATTAAAAGCACGTGTGGTGGGACTGCCCACTTCTCCAACCATTCTGGATCAAAGTAAATGAAGGTATTAGAATAGTCACGGGAGTACACCTACAAAATGACCCGTCTACACTACTCCTGTCCATGATCCCTTTACCACTAATTGTTTTAAGAGGGAGTGTACTGATATATATGCTGATAGCAGCTAGGGTTGTGATCCCCAGATGCTGGAGGACAAATCCAATCCCAACCATCACAGAATGGTTCCAGGAAATTTTCGTGCTGCAGCGCATGGAGGAGATCAGCGCGGAGCGCAACCAGAACACGGCTAGGTATTATGGGGTGTGGAGAGAATGGCTGGAATTTTGTGGATCTCCAGAATATGTAAACTTCAAGTAAGACAGATCTGAAAGGTAACAATACAAGGGGCTCATTAGATCAGAGATGATTAGGACACAAAAAATCTTAGAGACTTCTCCGGACATGACAACATGGGTTCGGTTCCCGTCCTCCTCCACCACATAGGGCTGTGTTAGTTTGCGTAAACATCCAGCTACGTGATGTATCCATGTTAGCCGACAATTGTTTTGTTCAGTTTCATTTGAACACAGTTAGTTCTTTTCTTTTTGTTAAAAATGTGTGGGTTATAACTGTGAAGACATAGGCTCCAGGGGGAAAAAGAGCCCCAAAGAGAATTGTCTAGCACTGATAAAGTATTGCATTTTACGTATGACATGTATCTTACTGAATAAGGTTGTTCTTAATAGAAACTTAAAGATAAGCAATCTCTGTGAGTTAACACCATAATGTATGCATGATCGTGCTATATTTCGAATGATACCTGATGTCTTCAATAAAGCTTTGAATTTGAAAAAAAAAAAAAATTCATTAAAAAATGTTTAACATAAAAAAGTGAGTTAAACAATAAGTCATTTTTTTATGACAAATTCCCTTTAAGCATTAGTTTAATTTAAAAACAACATAGAGGTCTATTTGAAAAACCATTATGCTGGTAGGGTTGAAAGGAAGAAAATAGTAAGGAGTTGACCATTAACAAGGTATATAGAAAAAGTTATAAAACTATGATCATAGTTAAAGATTAGCTTTCAACATTTAGGGAATGGTAAATTAAGACTTTTACTAAATGCATTGCTCTAGTGCTATTGCCCAGGTCAGGAGATAAGAGAGATTTTATCTACTCTGTGCACACCAGTTTCTCTGGTTACCATTCATATCTCCCTTCCTGGCAGACAGAGAGCAGAGAGTGACGTCACCATGCTCTGTAGCAGATCTTTACATAAGAAGGCAAGATACACCCCCGCTTGCAATAGGTCGCACGTCACTTCCGGGGGGGGTTAAGGGTAATGTTCACATTCCCGTTTACCGGCCCCGGAAGGACTGCAAAGCTTTTTTGCAGAGGGGGAAGCTTTTTCGTTTTTGGGTTCTTTTACTCAACCCGTAGACCACGGCTTTCCGGACTTACGGGTTTTTAAGAAAAGCATCTGTAAAAAAGGCATTGAGCACATGGAGGTGAGCTTATTAAAATTTTTTGTCTGTGCAGACTCTTTATTTTCAGTAAGATTAGCTTTTGCTTACAGATAAGCAATTGTTTTCACTCCTCAGAGCACTGTAGAGTTGTTTACTTACATATTAAATTTCCTGCACTTTTGTCTCTGTAACATTTAGCTAGAAAAGCTGATATGCTCACCACTGCTATACAACTATCCACAGAATAACCAGAAAGTGTGAATCGGAAGCTCCCTGTGACTCTGTGAAACAGCATGGTGAGAAAAGCCCTATAGAGGGGTATTCTCACCATGCTGTTCCACAGAAGTTGCTCTTTACAGCCAGCTTCAGGCTCACACTTCCTGGTTAGGCTGTGGGTGGTTCTATAGCATTGATTGGCATATTAACTCTACTATTCCTACAGTGGATTCTTCGCTAAAAGAGTACCTTGGACCCAGCTGAGTATATGGCAAATACATTATTTATAGACACATTTTGCAGACAGAGAGCAAAGTGAAAGTAGCGATGGTCTAATAAAGTATTTGGTATATACTCAGCTGACTCGGAAGTAATCTTTTAGTGAAGAGTCTGCTGTATTTCACTGTATAAGCCGACGGGGATCCGTGCAAGGAGTATTTTGCCTCAACTGTCCCGACTGCAGTTACATAGGACTACATGTGGGCGAGTCTTGCCAGACTTGTATTTGAAGTTTACTATTCCTAACTGAGCCTGTCACTGGGACTTTGTTGGTGGAGATTTTTTAAAAGCAGGGCAGAAGGCTACAGAGCTTTAAAGAGTTAAAGTTTGTCGGTAAGAAACTCAGTAAGAAACATAAACAAGCTCCTGTGCTGCTGATAAAACACAGCACTTCACTATCAGGGCTACTAGAGCTGAAAGAGGTGGTTAGTAACCTGGAAGCTTATGTACACAAGCAGGAGATGAGAATCTCTCTGAAGGGAAGCAAAATCAGAACAACACTGTATTTGGTAAAAGTCTTTTATGTACCTTTGCCTACATGTTAAAAGCTTATCAATGTGGCAAGAGTATCCCTATAAGAATCTCGTGCCAAAGAGGAAAAAACATTGTGGAAAACCAACATTTAGATGGTGACCCAAAGTCAAAGCAATCTTGATGGCATGTGAAACTAATAACAGAGGTGGTAGATTATTGTCCCTGTTAAAACTAGTGTACCTTGAGCTCTGGTGATCGCTTCATGATCTCTAAGATGATGTAACAACCAATGGAATGGCCAATGAGAACCAGCTTAACATCAGCCGGAACATTCTGCTTTAAGAAGAAGAGCTTGTGTTCAATTTGCCCATTCAGGCCAAATACATCATCTGTCTGTTGGTCACATTCTGCACAAAGAAGAAGAGATACAAAGTTCATCAAAATGGCCATAATTCACAAAAAGTAGAGATGTTGTCAATAACAAACAATCAGACAACAGATTTCAGTTTGAAATTTACATTTATTTGGTTAGTACGATCGAAAAAAAGACACAAATACTAACAAAACCCCGGTTAACCAGATTCTCTATTGCTACTGGCAGACACTGATGCTAACTACAATGGATGCAATGCAAAAAGCAAACTGTACAAACCAAATTAGGGTAGCAAACAGACGGCACTAAAACCCATACAAACATTAAACACACAGAAAATTTTAAATGCATTACTGTTATTCTTTGTGCATGTATAAAATAGAGGACTTTAGTGTGCACTTTGATCAAAATGCGTATACTTACCTGTTGTGTCAAGGTAAGCTCCTACAGTGGATCCCTAATTCTAATGCCTCTCAGTGGGACCACAGCTGCCATACATTCAGGGCACCAAGCTTAAAGGGGTTGTATCATTACATTAAATGGTCTTCAGAATAAGGGGACAGTGAAAACAAGCAACTTTGCAATTGGATGTCATTTACAAAGCTGTCTTGTTTTCACTGTCTCCCTTATCTTCGTTTTCTGTAAACACTGTTCCCCAGTGCCGGTCGGATTCCACCTCCTTTCATTTCATTGGCTGACAGCTCTACTAATTTACATTCTGTCCGGCCCCCGGTCGTATTCACGGGAGCGTGCATTCCTGCCTCTCTCACTCAGAATAAGGGGCCGGCAACATTTCACTCTGCACAGCCAGCAGCTTCACAGTAACACTGCAGCTGCTTCTACAATCAGAAAACAGCAGAATTGTGCTCGGTGCCTAATGCTCCTGTGTGTAAACATAGAAGGGAGACAGATCTGTGCTTCTCTGGATGAGTTCAGAGAAGACTGGATTCAACTGTAACAAACCTCCAGCTGTGAGAGAAGAGTTCAATGCTCATAGAAGACTGTCTAGACTGAATGCAGGCCTGTGGTATGTAAACAAACAGCTCTTACAAAATAAGACTGCATAGGGAGAGGAACGACACAGTGACATGTGGACTCAGACAGAGAGGGGGGGGGGGGAGCAGGGATGTGCTATCCCCTCCCACTGATCTCAAACCCACTGACTCGGGAGCGAGCACGAACAGTTAAGCGGGGGGATGATGTCATCCCCCTTCATTTAAGAAACACCCAGCTGGGAGGGGAAGAAAAGCCGCTGGATTTGAAGAGCTGAGAAATTTAAAGTACAATGAAACAGACGAACTGATGAAGTGATACATCCCCTTTAAATTAAACTACTTATAAGGACCTTAAGCAGGAAGATGGAGGAAATGCACCGTACACACAAAACCCAAGTTAGCTGGTACCTCCACTGCAGCTGACAGACACTGGTGCAAACTTAAAAAAGAAGTGATTCAGTTGGTTGTAGACATCATTTTGCTATAAAAGTCTTCATAAATATTACCGCTTCCTGCCCAAATATCTGCTATCAGCCATGGCTTTTGTTTTCAGTCTCACTGATTTGCCAGGTAAGCTTTTCCTCTCCTCTCTAGTGCAACTGTCCTTTACCATTCCCTGTATTTATACCGAGTTGCCCAAAACGCCAACACTTCAATACAACATCAATGAAGTTCTGCAGTTGAAAGCCTCATCATATATGCTACCTGGTGTCGAGATCAAAGTACTTGCTTCCTGACTTTTAATAGTGTTGCTGTTTATGCTTCTGATATCTTGATTTCTAGTTCCTGATCCTGGCTCTGTTGCGGACCTCGCTCCATGGGAAAGTAACCTGGTACTTGTAGCACTCTCCTCGTTTCTCATCTCATCCTTGTCTTGACTTCACTCCTGCTAACCTACTTGGATACTATATCTGGTACTTACAGTACCCTGTTCATTCCTAATCTCTGCTCTGTCCATGAACTTGCCCTTGGTTACCATTTTGAATTCTTCATCTACTACCTATAGTTCTTGCCTTGTTCCTAATGTCAGTTCTGTCCATGAATTTGTGCTTGGTTAACTTCTTGGATACTTCATCCGGTACTTACAGTACTTTCTTCGTTACTAATTCCAGCTCTGTTCCTCAACATGCTCTTGGTTTCCTTCTTGGATACTTCTTTTGGTACTTATAGTACTTTCCTCGTTCCTAATTCCAGCTCTGTTCCTGAACATGCTCTTGGTTTCCTTCTTGGATACTTCTTTTGGTACTTATAGTACTTTCCTCGTTCCTAATTCCAGCTCTGTTCCTGAACATGCTTTTGGTTTCCTTCTTGGATACTTCTTTTGGTACTTATAGTACTTTCCTCGTTCCTAATTCCAGCTCTGTTCCTGAACATGCTTTTGGTTTCCTTCTTGGATACTTCATTTGGTACTTACAGTGATCTCCTCGTTCCCAATTTCAGCTATGTTCCTGAAAATGTTCTTGGTTACCTTCTTGGATACCTCATTTGGTACTCTCCTTGTTCCCAATTTCAGCTCTGCTCCTGAACATGCTCTTGGTTACCTTCTTGGATACTTTATTTGGTACTCTCCTTGTTCCCAAATTCAGCTCTGTTCCTGAACATGCTTTTGGGTTTACCTTTTTGGATATTTATTTGGTACTCCCCTTTTTCCCCAAATTTCAGCCTTTCCTGAACATGCTTTTGGTTTTCCCTTTCTTGGATACTTCTTTGGGTACTTACAGTAATCTCCTCTTTCCCCAAAATTTCAGCTCTTTTTTCCTGAACATGCTCTTGGTTACCTTCTTGGATACTTAATCTCGGCTCTTTCCCTGACCTGGCACCTGGTTAAATTCTTCATCTGGTACTTGTAGTATTTTCCGAATTCCAACTACTACTTTAGATACAAGCGCCAGGTGTTTCAGGGAACAAGCTGCACCCTGATGAAGGAGATCGTTATTCTCTGAAACGCGTAGGTCTTGATCCCTGCTCGGTTTTCGTTAGCTACACCCTTAGTGACGTCACTCTAGTCTGTTCTGTTGTGGGGGCCCCGCACGCTCCCGGCCGGAGGATTAGCGGTGAACACACCACACTGTTTGTAGTTTTCAATATTTTTTTCTACAAATCCACCAAAATGAAATTGAAGTGGACAGAAACCTGGATTAGCCGAGGTTCCTGGCTGATGGAGCATCCAGTGAGAATTTTGGGGGAAGTGGTTCATATTACAGGTGTGTTTTACACCCGTTTTTTTCTATTTGCATGGGGGTTCATATTTTGGAATTTGATTATTTTGGGGATGCTTTTTGGGGAATTTGGCACCTTATACGCGAAAGAGCCGATGTCTTTTTTTATATATGCACTTTTTATTTTCCGAATTCCAGTCATTGGCATAATTCCTGAGTTTACTCTTGTTCAGTCTCACAAATACCTAGTCCCTATATCTAACTATAAAAAAAAGTGGGATATCAGTCTTAGATTGCAATATTCCACCAGGTGAAATTTTGCTTTGGGCAAAATACCCCGGTCACAAAAAAGTAAAAATAATACTACCAATAAAAATGATGAAAAAAACAACACATAAAGTCATCCCAAAACATAAAAGAAAAGCAGACTAGTTATTAGCTGATATTTCTGACTTGTATTCTATTAGATGTTTTGGCTGCAGTCAAGCAGATGAGCTTAAATGACTAGGTACAGAGTAGAAAGCTTCACTCCAGACTCAACTTATCAAGTGCAATTTGGACACATTTAAAAGCATGGTACATTCCAGGGTTTCCACCACCTGCAGCTAATTCATGTCCTATCAATTCCTCTGGCAAAATTAGAGAAAATCAAAGCCCAAGTTATAGAGGCCAATTTCACTGCGTCACTGCACTGCTGTGTTCTTGGCTACGAGAAGACAACCGGACAACGAACAGTATGAAATACAGTAGATGTCTCATCCCGTAATTCATGAGGAGTTATCGAGGATCAAGGAACTGTAACAAACTCCAGCAGATGTACAGTAATTGGCCCTTTTGTATATAATACTGTACATGTCATTATACATGTATACAATACTACATATAATCCAAAGTCTAATTAAAATATTCTCATAAATTAGCTGTTCAGTTATTTTTCTGCTTGCATCATCATTGTCTAACTTTTTTATAAATTCAATTTAAAGGGAATGTGTCATCAAAAAATGACTTATTGTTTAACTCATATTTTTATGTTAAACATATTTTGTAGGAATTTTTGGTTATGTTTTTTTATAATTTTCCATATCGCTTTCAATATTTTTTGATAATTCTTAAGTCCTGCAGTTTTCACTTTGGCCACTAAGCCTAATAATCATCTGACACTTCCTGTTCTGTTTAGAGAGCTTTTCAGCAGTGTGCTCATTATCAGTAAAAGTAGGGTCAGACCGAAAGGAGACACCATTGTGTACAGATAACACAGAATCCACCAGTCACAAGAGGAGATGTCACAGCTCCCCCTCTCCCCTCACTTCACAGTGAAAACTCTCCAATACAAGTCTATGGGACAGAATCTGTCTTAAGAATCCTATGTGCATGAAGCTGCTGTAAAGTATCTCTCTGACTGCTTTTAAAGCAGTGCAAGCAATAATGTCTTCCCCACAGTCATATATAGATGGCCAAATAGAGAAATCTACAATCAGGAAAGAAAAACGACTGAGAAGAAAAGCATATGGATCAGGGTCTTGATTTAATAAGTAAAAAAAAGAAAATTGGCGACATATTCCCTTTAAATGGACATGAGAAATAAATAAAATATAGACCAAGGTTTCCACTTTATCTCTAAGTCTGCTCTGTCTCCTACTGCAATCCAAATGTGGGGAAAAAAGTTCTATGTATGTCATAAAAAGGTGTTCATTTTATTCATTTTGTCCTGTCCTTCTCCAGTATCTAGTTGTAGAACAATTTCCAGCTAGGAGGCAGCCTGCTGTTGTATAAAGCTCCCCTAACTATGGTGTCTTAAGTGGTAGAAATATCAAGCCAATACATTAAGTAATACACCTAAGGCCGTGCTACATCTACAAGTTTATGTCCCGGGGGTCTGCAAAAAGTCTTGGAGATGAACAAGTAGGTGTTATCTTTTTGGTTGCCCAAGTACATAATGAGCAGTATGAATATGGAACTCGCTGCCACAAGAAGTTGTGATGGAGGGATCATTGAAGTTCAAGAAGGGTTTCGATGCCTTTATTGAAAAATATAATATTACAGATTATGAAGACTAGATTCTGATCCAGGTATTATGCCGAATGGCATATTTGTAGTCAGAATGGAATTTTGTCTCTGTATGAGGCATATATGTATTAGCTTCTGCCTCGTGAAGTTTTAGGGCGACATGTTCGAAAAGTGGCGTATCCATGCCAGTTTTAGGCGCATTAAATCAGTGTAAAGTGCGCCTGAAAGTCTGATACTTTCTAAAAACTAGTGTCAGGATATACCTTGCATAGAAAACTTAATGCACCCAAAAAGGCGCATCGCATCAAAAAAGGTGCATTGCGCAACTCGCGGCCATTGGTAGTATATGTAATGCACCTCAATAGGCGCATTGCCCGATGGAGGCGCATAAAATATGTAGTGCGCCTCAAAAGGCGCATTGCGCGACGGGGGCGCGCGGTGCACCATATTTAGGCGCATTACAAAGTGTCGTGCCCGGCGTATAATGCGCCTAGTTTTGGTGTACGACAGTTCATTTACAACAGTGTTTCTCAACTCCAGTCCTCAGGACCCACCCACAGGTCATGTTTTCAGGATCTCCCACAGAATGCACTGACAATAATGATATCACCTGTGCAGAATGCACTGACCATAATGATATCACCTGTGCAGAATGCACTGACCATAATGATATCACCTGTGCAGAATCACTGACCATAATGATATCACCTGTGCAGAATGCACTGACCATAATGGGTATCACCTGTCAGAATGCAGACCATAATGATATCACCTGTGCATACTGAGGAAATCCTGAAACATGACGGTTGGTGAGGTCTTGCGGGAATGGAGTTTGAGAAACACAGATTTACAACAAGAATATAGCATCAATAGTGGTTTTGGAGCAAAATAGACCAAAAAACTGGCGTTGGCGTGTTGGGACATGTCACCCTTAGTCTTCTTCTGGATCAACACTGTAGGATTATAGGTTGGACTCAATGGACCTGTGTCTCTTTCCAACCTTATCTACATTATTATGTAAAAGTTGGCTGCACCCCCATCTCAACAGGCCAAACAACTAACTCATGCCCATGAGGCACACACTTTCTCTTACCAACAATTGATATTGGGGGGAAAGAAGGATTTGGTTCGCCGAATTGTAGCACCCAGTCCTGTTTTCAAAGAAAGGTAAGCCCAAAACCAGAAGTGTCTGGCAGTGGCTTTTTCCTCTTTCCCCATTGAGAACATGTACTTGTGTTTGGAGAACATGGGAGAGTGTTTGGCTGACAGCTTCTGAAAGTGCATGGCTTTAGTGTCCTTTAACGGACCAGCAGGCCTAAAATACTAGGTGACTTCAGAGAAAAGTAATAATGGCATTCACTAAAATACTAGAAAATAAGTCGAGAAAGTAGTGAAAAAGCCCATATAGCATATTGTGTCACGTAATGTGCACGGATGGGTGTAAGGAGGGCCACTAACTTATAATTTACTCAATTAGGAATAGCTGATCACTAGTACTTTCTAATATTTAGTCAACAGTGCATAATTAAAGTACTTATTACACACAGAGGAGTCCTATTACAAGTGGTTGTTTCAACTACACAATCAATGGACAAGCATCAAATCTGGTTACTGAAACACAATCAATCATCTGTTTGCCCCAACAGAAGCTCTGGATGCAGACACATTCCATGGTATTATATGGTGGCCATTCAGTATTTTGGCTAAAAGAACCCCTTCTGTAAAATCTATATGTACCTAAGGACACAACTCCCTTAAAGGGGTTTTGCCAAGAAGTGAGTTCCTCACATAACAGGCAGATACTCCCCTCTTGAGGCTTTAAAAAGGGGCGTTGTGTTTCTGTGTTTAAAAAAACAATTACCTCCTCTGTGATGTCATCGCTCCACCTCCCATGCACGCTCCTGATATTCAGTCTCTGGCAAACATTGTTTGGCTAATCCATAGAGGATAACTGCATTGTGCACAAGCTATACGGGTTTTGTTTTCTCCCTCTTATCTGCTCAGGAGAGAAGATAAGCTTGGAGCAGGCAGCGTTCTTTCATTTGTTCACAAACTGCTGCAGGTGGGGGAAGAGGGCTGAGCAGGGATCCAGGGTGCGTCTTCATGTTTACTCAGATAATTACATTACAACCAGTGGATTCTAAATACAAAAGACACAGGATCTTTTCTCCCCAGTCCCTTCAAAGCTCTTCAATGTTTCCTGCCATCAGATAAGAAGTGCAAACAATGCAAGTGCGGCCAGATCAGCTCCTGTTCGTATCTAATGTAAACAGGAAACTAAGGGCATGTAAGGAAGGCTGTAGCTCTCACAGGCTTCAGTTTTTTAATGACATATATTTAGAAAAGTGATTAAATAAACATTTTGGAGGATCCCACGTCAACATTAAATCATAGCAAAACCCCTTTAAAGGGGTGCTCTCACCATGCTATTATATACATCCACACCTTGAGGCTCATACTTCCTGGTTAGGCTGTGGGTAGTTCTATAGCAGCGATTGGCAGATCAGTTTTGTTATTCCTAGCTGAGCCTGTTACAGTGACATGAGTGCAGGAAGTTTGTAAACTGTAGTGCACAAGGCTGCAGAGCTCTAAAGGATTAAAGCTTTTCAGTAGTTAATGCAAACTAGCTCCTATCTTTCAAAATAAGCAACAAACAGGAATTGAGTCATCATCCCAACAGCCCTGCAGCCTGTAAGAGAAGTGGCCAGTAACTAGAGAAGCTTGTGTACAAAAGCAGGAGATAGGATCTACAACTAACCCTAAAGAGAAACAAAATCAGAAAAGAAATGTATTTGGTAAAAGTCTTAACTTATTTTTGCCTACATACTTATACACATATATGAATGTGAGTCGGCAAAACTAGGCGCATTACTGCTGGAACAGGCAGACCTATTTCATTGTGGTCTGAGCCTGAGGAGTCAAAGTGGAGCTAGATTTGCCATTAGGGCAAAAAATGTCTCATTTTTCAGCTTACACCAGTAGAATAATAAAAAGTCATTTATGATAATTATCAAACTATAGAAAATGAAATTATTTAAATTTAATAAAAAGTATTATCATATAAAATTAATATAAAAAATATACAATATCCCAAAATATAAAAATATCTCCTATAAAATGTATTTAAAATTAAAAGAATCAAAAACTAATTTTATATTAAATAACCCCCTGATGCTGTTTAAATTTTTATTACATTACATTTGACATTTATTTTTGATGCTCTCACCCTTTGTTCTACATACGGCAAGAGCCAGCACAGAACAAGTATTGCTGGGAGCTGTGGTCCTCCAAGCACGATCACTACCATAGTTTCTATTCACTGACATGCTATTCTAATGACTTTTCTTTTATTTCCAGCCTATCTATAGCCTTTACATGTTTGTCGCATTACTAATGCGCCTAAGTTCCATAATGCGCCAAACACACAGGCAAAGCGCGATGAACTTTAGGCGCCTTTTATAATCGCACAAAATCCACTTTCATACATTCAAGTGAATTTGACACTGAAAAAAAAAAGTGAAAATTAACTTTGATGCGCCTACTTCCATACATGTCTCCCTAAATGTATATGTAAAAAAAAAAGTTTCAAAAATATTAAAGAAATATAAAAAGTTCAAATCACCCCACTTTTGTCATTTTACAAGTAAAAAAATAAATAAATAAGTTACACATAATTAGTATTGCCAAGTCTGTAATAGTCTGATCTATTAAAATATAACATCATTTATCCTGTACAGTAACACCGTACATGAAAAAAATTCCCAAGGCTGAATTGCGTTTGTTTAGTCATTTCATGTCACCCAAAAAAATCGAAAGTGATCAAAAAGTAGCATAAATTAAATTGGCACCAGTAAAAAGTAGACTTCAGCCCGCAAAAAATGCACCATCACCCAAGCCCATAGATGGAAAAACAAAAAAAATATTGGTCACAGAAAATGGAGCTGCAGCACCAATTTGAATACCCCTTTAAGGAAGTGGTGAGCTGCATAATTTTTTTTATAACTGCTATGGAAAGTGTATGGCCAACTTTACAATCACGCAACCACCACCCACGGACCACAACTGGTCACCAGAATCTGTCGAAAGTGGGCCCAAACCCCATGAACCATCAAGAGCGACTGAAATGTCCCAATATTCATATTCTTCACTGTAAGAACGGTGAATCTATGGAATAGTCTGCCTGAGGAGTAGGTCACAGCAGGAACAGTAAAGAGTTCAAAGAAAAGCTTAGATAACTACCTGAAACTAAAGAACACTAATGCGTATGTAGCAATTCTGGATCCTGGCTGGTGACGGTTCTGTGGTCAGAGATGGGGTCTCCACTAGGGCAGATTGGTTGTTGGCTTTTGGGCGTGTGCACACGGCAGTGGAGAAATACCCGTCGGTTTGCCGGCCGGTATTTGTCCGGTATTGCGGGGGGGGGGGGGGGGAGGAGGGGGGCTTTCTCACGATGAGTGGGGAAGAGCCCTCCCCCCTCCCATTGAGGTGTTCATATTCCGTCCGGAAACCAGATGGAAGAATGAACATGCTCAATGTTTTGCGGCCGGACCGCGGGTGAAAACCCGCCCGACGGAAAACCCGTGCAGGGGGGAATGCTGCACGTGTTTTCCAGAAAGCACCATTGTGCTGAAAAAACGCAAACCGGCTGAAAAACCGGCCGAAAACCCGTGTCGTGGGGACATGCCCTTTGGGTTTCAGGGCATTAACCAGTGGGGAGGCTGGGCTCCATCCCTTCAACCACATTTTCCCCACCCTTGGTTGAACTTGATGGACACGTGTCTTATTTCAACCGTACTAACTATGTAACCCTACAAGTCGTTCATATCTTAGACGGGGCTTTGCTGGTCGGGGCCCTTTTTTGATTCTTTTTCACTGTACGACAAAAGGTCACTTGAGCACAGTCTCTGCCCGGAATGCATCACCTACAGTATAAACTAACAGAGGCAAGGCCGAGGCTTTGAGTATCTCAACGACAGATAATATATTTTCGCTAACTGTGTTTATCCATCTGCGCAACATCTCCACCTCACTTTATAAAAATTGAATATTACTGAAAGTAAACATAACTAATATGCTTAACACCGAGTGTGTTATTTTATTTTATGTCTACTGTTAACGTGTTTTAAATTACCTAAAGCAACCTCTTTATTCCCAGTGTATAATACTTAATAAATCTCCCGGCCTTTCAGGAGTCCGGAGTAATAGCGACGAAAATGCAACAACTCATATACAAGATACAAATAGAATGAAATAAAACGTCGTCCCAGTGCAATTTATTCCTCCACTTCTGGCAGAGCTCAGAGAATCGCTGCTTTTGAACGCAGTTTGGAACGGAGAATGAAACACATGCAGACACAAATAAATGAGATAAGAGGCTGTTTAGCCAAAGGGGTCTTCTTGTTGGGATTATAAAACAAGGAAGCTTCTTGTAGGATCCAAAACCTCTAATAGTCCCTGGAGCCAAAACATTGTTCATCATGATTCCATTTTCAACACACATCAAATCTACACAATCATCTGCTTCTATGACTAATACCAGACCAAAACTATTGTCTGCGCCTTTGCCTGGTTTATTTTATAGGGTTATTTGACCCCACTTGAGGGCAAGCCCCTGGGACAAACATTATAAACCAGTGAATTTCTAAATCATTATTTATACTGTAGAAGTCAACAGAGTAATTTATCCTGATAGTGGTGTGGGCCCCTGGGCTGTAATAGCCATGGGCCCCTTACTATACACCAAAGCTAGAATACAGTTAAAGGGGTTGTCTTACTACAAGGATTGCCTTTTATGTTAAAAATCTTGCAAAAACAAGTCACTTTGCAATATGTGTCCATTAACAGTGTCCTACCTATTCCTAGATATCCCCTCCTGTATGGGCTGCATCAACTCCTCAGGTCGCTATAGCTACAGACCTGTTTGATCTCTCATGATAGGCTGCCAGCACTGGTCGCTATAGCTACAGACCTGGCTTCTACTGCAGCCTAGTGGAAGCCAGTAAACACGCCCCTGAATTCAAAGTGAAACCAAGAAAACAAGACTGAGGTGAGATGAATCAATGTAGTAAGACAACCCCTTTAAGTCAGGATAATATACCGTATATACTCGAGTATAAGCCGACCTGAGTATAAGCCGAGGCATTTACTTTTGCCACAAAAACCGGGAAAGCTTATTGACTCGAGTATAAGCCTAGGGTGGAAAAAGCAGCAGCTACTGGTGAATTTTAAAAATAAAAATAGATACCAATAAAATTACATAGGCAGGTAAAGGCAGTTTAATGTCGCCATACGGCAGTTATAGGCTGGTATAGGCAGTTTAATGTCCCCTATAGGCAGATATAGGCAGTTTAATGTCCCCCATAGGCAGTTTAATGTCCCCCATAGGCAGATATAGGCAGGTATAGGCAGTTTAATGTCCCCCATAGGCAGATATAGGCAGGTATAGGCAGTTTCATGTCCCCCATAGGCAGTTTAATGTCCCCAATAGGCAAATATAGGCTGGTATAGGCAGTTTAATGTCCCCCATAGGCAGGTTATAGGCATGTATAGGCAGTTTAATGTCCCCCATAGGCTGGTATAGGCAGCTATATGTCCCCCAAGGCAGGCTATAGGCAGGTAATTGCCCCCATAGGCAGGTCAAGGTCAGCAAACGCGGGGTATAGGCAGGTATAGGTCGTTATAGGCTGGTTATAGGCTGGTATAGGCAGTTTAATGTCCCCCATAGGCTGGTATAGGCAGCTATATGTCCCCCTAGGAAGGCTATAGGCAGGTAATTGCCCCCATAGGCGGGCTATAGGCAGGTATAGGTCCCCCTAGGCAGGTTATAGGCAGGGTATAGGCAGTACTAGGCAGGTAAAGGTCCCCCTAGACAGGCTATAGGCAGGTATAGGTCGTCTAGGCAGGCTATAAGCAGGGTATAGGCAGGCATAGGTCCCCCTAGACAGGCTATAGGCAGGGTATAGGCAGGTATAGGTCCCCTAGGCAGGCTATAGGCAGGTATAGGCATCGTTTTAAAAAAAAAACCCCACTTACCTGGCTCCCTGCTGCTCCGTCTCCCAGGCGCGCTCTTCGGTCTTCTCGGCACAGGCGGGTGATATCATCAGGCCGCGCACGCAGCGTGATGACATAGCATGCTGCCTGTGCCGGAAACGGAAAGTGCACTCGCTCTCTGCACCGCAGTGGTATCTCTTCTCCTGCATGTGCTCCGGAGGAGTCGCATGCAGGGGAAGAGATAGCTGACAGCGCCTGGGCCACCACAGAGCCCGGACGCTGTCAGGTACTCGGCGTTCAGTTATATGTGCTCCCTGAGGAGTCGCATATAACTGAAGCGTCCCTGTCGGCACACGGGCCATCGCAGCGCCCGAGCGCCGACAGTGACTCGAGTATAAGCCGAGGGGGGATTTTTCAGCTAATTTTTTGGGCTGAAAAACTCGGCTTATACTCGAGTATATACGGTAGTATCTTTGGGCATCATATACCAATACTCAAAGTAAACAACTCCAATTTCTCACTGTGAGAAACAGGACAGACAGACTGTGCGCCCTAGTCCTAAGTCCCGCAAGGATGTCCCTGCCTACTTGCCAACTTGACCCTAAGGCAATGTTCACACGGCTTATTGCCGACGTAATTGCGGGGATGGATTTCGCCCCGTAATTACGCTGGCAGCTGTGCAGCGGGGGCGGGGCGGGGGGCCGGCAACTCGCCAGCCCCATAGACATTTATTATTCACGGCGCGTACACGCCGTATATAATGTGCATGTCACTTTCTCCCCGCCCGGAGGATTCGCTGAGCAGGGAGAAGAGACGTTATCCATAGTTCTCTATGAGAGCTGTGGATTAGCGTAGTTACTGGGATGGATTGAATACGGCGCGCAGTACGGCTCCAATCAGTCCCAGAATAAGCCGTGTGAACGCGGCCTAAGCGGTCGGTGACAACTGGGCGACAGTCCCTACCTAGGTAAGGTGGAACACCGAACGGACAAGACAAACAAACACAAAGCGGGAGGCCAAGCGGAGCAGGTCAAAGTCGGAGAGAGCAACGCAATACCGAATCGTCAGGAAAAAGGGAGGTCAGGAGGAAAGGTACAAGAACCAGAAACCAAGCTAGAAAGTTGGAAAACGCACACCAGCTCAAGCCAAGATAGACTATCACAGGCAAAGTACTAGATTCCACATGATCTATTAGTAGGATGTCATTGTCCCAGGCCAGTAGCAGCAGACTGGTGTGGCAGGGAACCTGTCAATCATAGTCCAGCGAGAAAGGACCAGAGGCAGTGTTCACACTGGATACAGAAAACCCAGCATCATGGCCAAAAGTGTAATCTCTGCCGTAAATTCCAAGTAGAGGATCGCATTGAGACACTGACGTTACCATTCATTTCCGCAGATTGCTGGCAAACCCCTCCATAGGCTGCCACTGGGTGGCCACATAGATCATAAACAACTCCCAATAGATTGACATAAAATCACATATTTTTGGGTTTTCTTCAAAACTGGTGATCACTTGCACCTCATCTCTGGATATGCTGAGCAAGAAACAAGATAAGGAAGGGCACCACATGTTATGTCATTTAAATCTTTTTTTCGAACATTGTTAATACAGTTTCATCTTTCTAAACTGTGAAATCAATGTCCACTCCACGGCAGGACAAAATTCTAATTAAAGGGCTGTATTCTTCAAGCTACTTCCATTCCTAGCCCATTCTGTGCCGGCCACTGGAAACAGAGAGAGGGCAATGTATGCATCGCACTCTATATTTTATGATGGGACTTCCAAGAACTCAACCCAGAAACAGGAGAACCTGTTTAAAGAAAACCTGTCACATAGTTTTTTCCCCCCTGGCTGAGGACAGAACAGGGTAGTCTGCAGTTTTCAGCCAGAAGAGTCATTCGAAGAGTCCTTCAGAGTGTCAGTTTTTTTCAAGCCCTGCCCACCTCAACTGACAAACCTATTACTTTGAATAGGTAGAAACATGTGAATAATTGTCAGTGGGCGGAGCTAGCCTTTGGTGGGCGGGGCTAACACCTGCTCATGAATAAGATTTGAGCATTAAATGCTTTAAAACTGTTGCATCTTACAGAATAAGGGACACAGCGCTGGAAACAGCAGGTCTGACACTAGCTTGTGCTGCCCTCAGCAAGGGGGGCACAACCTATGTGACAGGTTCCCTTTAAATCTTAATAAATATAAAAATGGATTTCTGTTGTGTATTTTTTATGGACGGCAAAACAGCCAGAGCAATCTTCACCAATTTTGGCAGATTGGTAAATCCGGTGCTTCAGAAGGTGTAATGCCAAGTTTCAGCCATGTAAAATTCTGGATCCTGGCTGGTGGTGAGGGTTCTGTGGTCAGAGATGGGGTCTCCACTGGAGCAGATTGGTTCTTGCCTTGTCGGTTTCAGGGCTTTAACCAGTGGGGAGGCTGGGCTTAAAATCCTTGTCTCCCTCCCTTCAACCACATTTTATCACCCTTGGTTGAACTTGATGGATAGATGTCTTTTTTCAACCGTACTAACTATGTAACTATGTAGCTCGGTATTCTCGACATATTCACCAAAAAATCAGGATACAAAAGAAAATGATAATTAAAATCTCTTCTGGAGGCCACTAATGAGACATCAAGCTTCTGCGCATAATAACCCAGCCGTTTTTCTTTACTCGCCAAAGACTGACTGTATCTAAAATGAATTTGAGCATTCCCATAAACTGAAACTCTATCATGCCAGTCATGCCTCCAACAAGGAACCCTGCACTTGGAAAAAAGACTCTGGAGGCAAAGAACATAGCTGCCGAAACCTTTCAGCAGACCCAAGCCCGTCCCCAGGCTGACCAGACATATCACAGCCAACAGTGAGTTGCTGAAACTCCCAGCAGACTGAAGCACTACTGCAGTCTCACGAGATTGAAGAGCAGCAGAGACTCCCCAGCAGACCCAAACCCATCTCCAGGCTGAGAACAGTAGCAACAAAGCTCTGATCCAAACACACAACAAACAGCCAAACGAAACAGACCTGTGCAAATCCAAGTCAGTATGTTAGTTCCTGATATATCTTGATAGCAACTGGAGCTCTATTTTGTGCCCCTACCTACAGATCAGGTGCGGTGTCCAGCGCCTTCTAAGTCATTGGTCTGCAAAGTGCTGATCTCCAGCTGTTGGGAAACTACAACTCCCATCATGCATTTATATAGTCTGTATCAGAGGGCATGATGGGAGTTGTAGTTTCACAACAGCTGGAGAGCCGCACTTTGCAGAACACTGTTCTACGTGCACCACGTCATTCTCCTACAGTACTGCACAAGGCCAGACTGCATCCTACATAATGTATGAAGAGGAGGCCAAAATACCCAAGCTTGCAACTCAGCTCTGTAAAGAAAAAAAAACACAGCACATACCACAATAAACTTTCGAGCAATGGAAATGGACTTAATGGCGGGTCTGTCATCACAGTGTGGACAGATTCTACGTAGCAACCTGTACAACTTGGAATGCAAGTCTGAAATGAGATGAATTATCTCCCAACCTGTACACATTAAAATATATCAAAGTAATTCTGTACTGTTTACAGATATAACTGCAAAATCATGTCCAAAAAGTTCTGCAAACTGATAACGTGATAATGAGAGATCTATTGCTGTGCTGCAACTAAAATTCCCATGCTTCACATCAAACTGAAATCTGTACATGAAAAGTCGATTAAAATAACTTAATTAGTAAACCTCCCTTTTACGATAGAGGAGAGGAGCTGAGGTCTGTGATATATAGGGTTATATGATAGAGGAGAGGAGCTGAGCTCTGTGATATATAGGGTTATATGATAGAGGAGAGGAGCTGAGCTCTGTGATATATAGGGTTATATGATAGAGGGAGAGGAGCTGAGCTTTGTGATATATAGGGTTATATGATAGAGGAGAAAAGCTGAGCTCTATATTATAGGGTTATATGATAGAGGAGAGGAGCTGAGGTCTGTGATATATAGGGTTATATGATAGAGGGAGAGAAGCTGAGCTCTGTGATATATAGGGTTATATGATTCAAGGCGAGAAGCTGATCTCTGAGATATATAGGTATATATGATACATGGAGAGAAGCTGAGATCTAAGAACCTACTCCACTGGTGGACACCTAAGAATCAACTCTACTGGCTGGCCCCAAGAATCAACTCCACTTATGGGGTCTCAGTCACACCAGTCCAACACTGGTATGAAATGTTGGGGGTAGTGTGTTCTAGCGTGTGGGGGATGCTTTAACATTTTAAGAACGGAATAACCCTGAAGATGGCGAACACAATTGATGAAAACAGCACAACTGCAAAAAACAGACATTATATACAGGGTTGTGGAGTCAGAGTCGTGGAGTTGGAGTCGGTGCCCATTTTACAGGAGTCAGAGTTCAAGTCGTTAAAAAATGGACCGACTCCAAAAATATATATGCAGTGCCAAGAGCAAGAGGAATTGGGTCCGGCCAGTGCTACTGCTCCCATATCTTCAGCCTTATCACATGAGGAGTGTAATTGATGACATGGAGCAGGCAAAGCACTGCCCCAGTGGAAAAGATTCTGCTCCCATGGCAAACAGATTTCAGCAAAATTTCTCACTTGCTTTCAAAGAAGTAGAAGAGTTCAACCACTCATCAAAACTGACTGTGGCTGAGGCAATTCCTTTATACCCTGACATTGTTAGAGATATTCAACTTCTATGGTATCTCACTTTCCTATGTTCGGTAGGACATTCACTGATTACAACGGCAACAATTAGGAATTTTCCTTATCCTTTCATCAACTTCTCTATATATAAAGTTGCCACAACTCTTGACACAGTTAGTGCTGTTTTTATCTTTTTAATAAATACGTGCAAATATTCATTGTGTAGAAAAATACTTCTCGTAGAAAAACACTTCTCTTCAAAAAGTAAAAAGATAATAATTTATGGTGAATATAAAAGTCCAACCTTATAGTCCATACAGATGGATCTGGGGCTGAAGTACGCTGTTACTCCGAGCGTGTGAACTCCATGATGCCTTTGCTCGTCTGCACCTGCTACGTTTCGGGGTCCACCCCCTTTCTCACGCATTCTGAGATAGCACTACAGCCGTACTTATATACCACTAGTAATGTATTAAAAACACGTTTAAAAACAACGAAACAGGTAGGGTGTACATTTCTTATCTATTATTTAACTTATTCAATATTAATATTATGTCTATTTCTTTATCTAATTATTCCTATGTTCTGTGTTTCATTTATGTTCCTCTCCCTACCTGCCTATCCCTATGAGCAAGGGATCTCTTAAAGATACACACTCCACCTACATTCCTCATTAAGACCTCTAGGTGATAAAGTATGCAGGCGATTAATACTTCTCTTCGTAATAACTGTACTGTCGCTCTCGGTGTCTCCTGCCTGAATTTCCTCTATAAATGATGTGCACACGGTAGTATATAAGGGTGCTGAATGGAACAGAGTAATTTCAACTCTTACAACATAGGAGTGAATAATTCCACAGCACACATATGTAATTATGCTTATTCATTTTATATAGTAGATTTCAAATAGATTCCAAAATTCTCAGAAATATGGTTAAAGAGAGTGTGTTTCCATATACAAAATGGGTGATCACATATAAGGTATACAAAAATCATAAGGCTGTATGGCTTGAGGAAAACGTGACCATATGAGGAACGTTTGGGCTGTAACCACAGCCTTTCTCAACCAGATCACCTATAAGAAATGTGCAAAAGACAATGAATATATAGAACACTGGTTATAGTGAAGTAAAAATGGCAATAATCCCTGTGGGACCGTATGGAGAATAATGCTAATAGCGAGACAGGAATAGACAGGCGCTGGCAGTCAGTAGGATCTTTATCTAGAGCTTGATAAACTTCAAGATTCCCTAATTGCGATTGTGCTTCCTCTAGGTACTGTGCCCTGTCCATAAGGACAATGGCACCTCCTTTATCTGCTTTTTTATTATCAAAGATCTATCTTCCTTAAAGGGGTTGTCTCACTACATTGATTCATCTTACCTCAATCCTGTTTTCTTGGTTTCACTTTGAATTTAGGAGCGTGTTTACTGGCTTTCACTAGGCTGCAGTAGAAGCCAGGTCGGTAGCTATAGCAACCAGTGCTGGCAGCCTATCAGGCTAGATCAAACAGGTCTGTAGCTAGAGCAACCTGAGGAGCTGATGCAGCCCATACAAGAGGGGATATTTGGAATAGGTAGGACACTGTTAATGGACATATATTGCAAAGTGACTTTGTGAGGAGAATCCACTCCAAAATATGACAAATCCTCTCCAACTTCCTATCTTGTCAGATCACAGATGGGTCCCAGCCTCCCAGGAAAGCTCCATTTACACGTTAATTAGCCCAGCCATGACCCATTGTAAATGCTCTCCATAGGATGTTGGCACAGCAGGATACATGGACACCTCAAAAGAACCCTCACTTCCATTAATTAGCACTGAACAAATGCTGCCTCAAACCCCCAAGCTTCAAAGACTTCAATTAATCAAACCTAGCCAACCTGTCTCCGATATTTCATATAGATTCATAGGCGATCCGCTCATAACTGGTCCATGGTGAGTTCATATCACATAACATGGAACTCCCCACACACACAGCCACCATTTCCAGGTTTCTGAGGCGCAGGGGGACCGAGATATCCAGAACCGGACCTACGGAGCCCATAAGATAGGCGTGTCTGATATCCGGGCGTCGTGTAGGTCCAGCCGGTTCTGATGGTGCTACCGGCTCGGTTCTGTGCCAATGCCCTGCCGCGTTATGGTCCATTTTTGTGTTTGTATCAGAAACTGCATGACCTCAGTGGGAGTAGTTTTTAGACCGTCCCAGAGGTGTATGGGGGCATGAAAGTGGGCTGCCACGCGGGCTGTCCCCTCACAGATATAAGCAGGAGCCCGTGTGGGCTCTACCGTTGATCCATGGAGGGGGGCACCTAAGAGCATTTCCAGGAGCATCCACCCACAGAAGCCAGGCCGCATACGCCCCCCCATGTAGGCCCGAAGGTAACTTGACCCATTTTAACTGCCTTTTGTCTGTAACCCATGCTTGTATGTGCACCTCTGACTCTTCCTGTATATTATTATCCTTTTGTATATATTTGTCTAGTGTGCCCTCCAAGGCTAATTAAATCTATAAACTTTAATCTGAGTTAGTCTGTCTTGATCATCGGCCTCACACGCCTAGTACTCGGTCTATGATATATAGCTACCCAAGGGTTGGTTCCTGGCCCTGTTATAAGTCGGTAACGGACCGGTCTTATATACCAAACGAGAGAACTGGTGGCAGCTTGGTTTTCTCCCTGGGCCCGTGTGGACAGGGGTTAACAGTAGAACAGTATCTGGCTGACCTTGTGCACCCCTAGGGGGCCGCGCAACGTCGAAATACACCCCAAGTCAGGCCGTCGTCCTTCGAGTGGGCCGGCGGTTGGGCTTTTTTCGTCACAGACTTGTTTTTACAAGATCTTTAACATAAAAAGCAATCCTTGTAGCGAGACAACCCCTTTAAGTGCTTTCAAAGCATTAATTTCCTCTTTTCTCATATTGTATTTTTCTCTCTTTGTCACACTATCCCATTTTTCCAGGACCTCTGTCTTAACTAAATTATGAAACGTTTCCAGTGCTGCATTGGATATTTCTGGATTGTATTTGCTCTTTTTCACCAGCTTAAATGGTGTAAACTTATCCAATCTGTCTTTCGTTTTTCCAAACATTATTTTTAATTGAATTTTATGACAGAATTTATAAAAGTCCACTCCAAATTCAAATTTTGACGTGTGACTTGTAGGCACAAAGTTCATTCCCTTGTTGATTGCTCCTTTTTGTATTTCTGACAATTCCTTTGACGAAATATTGAACACTAGGTCATTTATAGTCTCTTCTTCAGATTTTTCCGTGGTCTCAATCTGCTGGTTCCTTCTCCCGCATCCAGGGATTCCATACTTGTGGACTCATGTTCTTTCTCGTCTCCTAAAAAACGATCTTTTTTCTGTTTCCCTTTTGTATTGTTCACCATTGGTCTCATGTTCATATTAGAATCAGATTCAGCTGATGTTGTATCTGTTTGCACTGGGTAGTTAGCCTTTCTCCACCCTCTATTCTTTGTTCTATCAGCAGCCCACGTGTATACTCTTTCAAAGAGGTAGTCTTTGGTATCTCTGTCAAATTTTTTTAATTTAATTTGCATCATTTGTTCTTTTAACTTTTGCATTAATACTTTAATTTCAGTCTGTTTCTGAACAAATTCCTCAAGCATTGTTTCACGGAACTCCATTTCCACCTTCTCAATTTCAACTTTTCTATTATGAATAGCTTTTTGTAAAGACTGTACTGTTAGATACATAAGGTCTAGAGAGTATCTATTACTCAGAGCATACCACTTCTCAACATATTCTTTATCCTCCTTCAGTAGTATTGGAGTCAGCGTACTTCGCAATCCCCTCGGTATGCGCTGTACCTTCAAGTACTCTGTTAGCGTGGGGGCATGTAGGGTTCAATTTAGCTATCTTTTTCTTAGTGCTTCCAGCTTCTTGCTGTGGTCACCTATTTTTTGATTATCCGTTGACTCCCAGTGCAATCCAGCATTTTCTGCTTGGCTCAAGATGTTAGTTCTCTCATCTTATTCGAGAGTGTAGGTTTCAGCCTTCTTGTCTGTAATCTCAGAGATTTTGTCAAACGACATGTTCTCGCTTTTTTATCAGTGAAGTAGGAAAAATAGATGAACAACTTCTATGGAATTTCACTTTCCTATGTTCGGTAGGACATTCACCGATTATCACAACACGGCAACAATTAGGATTTTTCCTTATCCTTTCATCAACTTCTTTATATATAAAGTTGCCACAACTCTTGACACAGTTAGTGCTGTTTTTATCTTTTTAATAAATATGTGCAAATATTCATTGCGTAGAAAAACACTTCTCTTCAAAAAGTACAAAGATAATCATTTATGGTGAATATAAAAGTCCAACCTTATAGTCCATACAGATGGATATGGGGCTGAAGTACGCTGTTACTCCGAGCGCGTGGAGAACAATCGCAATTAGGGAATCAATGTTTAAGAAGCAGGTAGATACAATGATATATGACGCAGAAGGATAGGGCATTATTACCAAACAAATTAGTAAAATGTTAATTAAAGAACACCCTAGGGTACCTAAAATTCACAAATTTGTAGAACACCCACCCGGACGCCCGATCGTCTCGGGTTTGGATTCCCTGTTCCAACCACTAGCAGTATTCATTGACAGTTACTTACAGAAAATAGTAAGTAAACTTCCCTTCTGTTTGAAAGACACGAAGGATTTACTTGATAGAATTGAACAACTAGATGTCAGTAAAGTTACCATGTTATGTACATATGATGTGAAAAGCTTATATACGAATATTCCAACGCATGAAGGTACGCAGAATAGGTGAAGAGATAGGTGAAATTCCTAGGGAGGAGATAAGAAAAAATAAACCACCTAAACAATGTGAACCCAAATTAGACTTTATTTCTAATATGACAAACATGCAAATTTAATTAGAAATAGTACACTAAAAAATTGGAGAATCTTACAAAGTGATCCCATCTATAATAGATTGTTCATTGAAAAACCAAGATTCATATATCGCAGAGGCAAAACAGTAGTTAATTATATTATCCAATCGGACATACAAAAAACGCAGAGTGTGAACAGGCAACAATTTCTTAGCACACAAAAAACGAGGAACCTTTGCATGCCTCTCAGGCCAAAACTGTAGCAGTATTATTAAAGGTAGTGCCATCAATCATCCTACACAAGGTTATGAAATTAAAGTAAGAGGCTTTTATACATGTAATACGGAAAGAGTTATTTATATGTTGAAGTGTGCTTGTGGGAAAGCATACATAGGGCAGACTGGGAGGAAAATTAGGATAAGATTGAATGAACACAGGTCCCAGATTAAGTTGTACAAAAATAAGATGGTAAAAGAAAGTGATCAACATCGGATAGAAGATAGGAGCATTAATGAAAAGATTACAAAAAAGTTTGGAGAGTCCACAGTTGCACGACATTTTTTTGAATGTCAGCATAATATAAGCGATTTGAGATGGTGTGTCATAGAGGAAATTCAGGCAGGAGACACCGAGAGCGTGACAGTACAGTTATTAAAAGAGAAGTGTATTGGATTAATTGCCTGCTAATTTATGACCTGGAGGTCTTAATGAGGAATGTAGGTGGAGTGTGTATCTTTAAGAGATCCCTTGCTCATAGGGATAGGCAGGTAGGGAGAGGAACATAAATGAAACACAGAACATAGGAATAATTAGATAAAGAAATAGACATAATGTTAATATTGAATAAGTTAAATAATAGATAAGAAATATACACCCTACCTGTATCGTTGTTTAAACGTGTTTTTAATACATTACTAGTGGTATATAAGTACGGCTGTAGTGCTATCCCAGAATGCGTGAAAAAGGGGGTGGACCCCGAAACGTAGCAGGTGCAGACGAGCAAAGGCATCATGGAGTTCACACGCTCGGAGTAACAGCGTACTTCAGCCCCATATCCATCTGTATGGACTATAAGGTTCGACCTTTATATTCACCATAAATAATTATCTTTGTACTTTTTGAAGAGAAGTGTTTTTCGAGAAGTGTTTTTCTACGCAATTGTTAGAGATGTTGCCCATGTGATAACTGCTTTGCCACCAACCCAAGTTAGTGTAGAGAGGCCGCTCTCTAGCCTGGAAATAATGAGGTCAGATGTGAGGTCATCTATGAAGGATCTGGGGTGATACTATTTCTCAGAACAAATTCATAGACTCCATAAAAGTTATTCAGAACGTTTTTGTTGAAAACTGTTTTCCCCACTTACTGCAGCGTTTCTCACATTTACAATATATTAAAGTTTTTTGTGTTCTAAAGGGTAACAATGTTTTGAACTTTTGACTTTCAGGCTCCATATCGCACCATCCACTACAGCTTTTCCCATCATTTTATAGACAATTATCTTGGCTATCTCATATATAACTTTTACTTTCAACTATTTAGCATCTGCTTAGTTCTGCAGATTCTTGTCATGTAACTGCATTGTTACTGTTTTGCTCCCGGTGGTGGGACAATCTTTTTCTTCTTCTTACTACAAATTACAACCTGTTCTCACATTCACTAATAGCTCATTGTGTTATTAGGCTGATTCCCAACCGAAAGGTCACTGGTTTGAGTAGCCATGAAGATTCCCCAAGAAAAGAGAAGCAGCATCATCCAGCTCGATAGCAGCCTCTCGGAAAAGAAAATTGGCCAACTGCATCATATGAGGCCATGACAGCTGGAAGAATATGAAATGAAGTCCATCCATTCATTCCAAAGCCAAGAGGTGACGTCTGGGCAAAATATCAGCATCAACAAGTCGGCTCAACACAAGGTCTATCAATTCTAACGCGACAGACACAACAGTGGAACCGGCTTGTAGGCTTCTTAAGAGTGAGATCACAGATGTCCATGCAAGCACCGGGCAACACACATTACACAGGTCTGGAATGATGGACCGAAAAAAGGTGAAGAAGCTTCAGTCTCGTCATAAGAAGTGTTGGCTCGAGTTTGCAAAAAAGTATGAACAATGTACGATTGGAAACGGGTGATTTAGAACAATGAGATGAAAGTCAAAAGACCGGGCTCTGATGGGGGCAAATGGGTTTGGAAGAATCAAGGGAAAAAGGGGACGAACGGATCGGGAAGCTGGAGGAACTGTCATTTTCGGTGGAGGAAACCTGATGGTTTGGGATTGTTTTACAGCCAAAGATGTTGGATACTTGACCAGGATCAATGTTGATCTCAATGCTGAGCTATATGTGAGTATCCTACAAGATGAGTTACGTCATAAACTCGAGTACTATGGGTATGAAAAGGACGACATAGTTTTCCAGCAGGACAACGACCTGAAGCAGACGTCGAGGTTTGAGAAGGAATGGTTCAATGACAATGAGGTAGAGTTCCTGTATTGGCCTCCATAATCCCCAGACCTCAACCCAATCCAACATTTGTGGGTAGAGTTTAAGAAAAAGCTGTATTCGTACCCAAATCCAATATGCACCGACACTGAGAACATGTCAAAGAGACCGGGGATCAGTTTTTGGTCAAGACATGCTTGAATCTGATCCAGAGCCCAGAAGGATTCAGGCAGTGCTGAAAGCCAAAGGTGGATTTACCAAATACTAAGAAATTGATTTTTAGGAGCAAAACAGTAGCAATGCAGTTACATGACAAGAATCTTAAGAACTAAGCAGATGTAAAATAATGGATCTATAAGATAGGTAAGAAGATTGTATACGAATTGATGATGGTAGCCTCATGTTCAAAGCTGTAGTGGATGGTAAGATATGGAGCTTAAGAGTAAAAAGTGCAAAACATTGTTACCATTTTACTTTTCAGTGTCTGTTCTACCTAAATAGCTTGATTATTGTACCATAAGGTGATAAAAAGCCTGATGTTACCTTTTTACTACAGTAAAGTTATCACCAAAACATGTGCCATGTATGAGGGAGTCCGGAATCGCAGTCAGGAGTCAGTCGGGAGTCGAAGTCAGGAAAATTGAGGAGTCGGAGCTTTGGCTTACCTACTCCACATCCCTTATTATATACAAGGATGTATAGCAAGGGAACATGAGGAGACTTTATTGGGAAAACTGATTTAACAAAATTAAGGGCAAATCCTGTATAATTGGATAAAACCTGGTACACAAGTCCTTGTAATAACCCTCAAACTTTACATTGCCATGTTTTTCTTCCCTTTTTAAGAACCTAAAATATGTTTTATTCCTTGTCCTTATAATACAGAGAAGCCTCAGCCTCGTTGGAGACGCAAATTAGGACCAGTTGTGTACGGGCAACGCTGGGAATATTAAACACATGTGAACACCGGTTGCATCATTCGGCATGAAGGCATTTGAAGTTTGTAAATAAAACCGTAGGACAAACAGAAGAGACGTATGAGGCAGTCGCAGAGCGGAGGACAACTCACGCTATGGAGGAGTAGCTGAGATGATTGCATGTGAAGGACATGAACCAGAGATGTTAACTTCAAGCAAAATAAAGCCCTTCAGACGAGATCGTCCCAGCAGATGGACAACACTGGCATTCAAAGAACAAATAGACATGTTCATTTCTTTATACACAGCCGTATTGTGGCAGTTTATAACCTCTGAGTTGTACGGACCTATGAATCGTCAACTTTAGGTCCATATGAAATCCCACATAACAAATCTGTGGAGTGCTTTATTTCATGATGTGTTATGAGGACTATGTCTGTATCAGGGTGTCATACGCCCATGTGCATGAGCCCTGAATCTATTTGGGAAAGCCAAAATAGCCTGAAACATGATAAAAATCGAGTCAACTGTTTCTATAAAACTTTTGTTTCTTTTGGGGTTTTATTTTGTCTAGTGCATTGAAAAGGTAAGTTCACACGTGGATAATTTCTGCTGAAAATCTGCAAATAACCCACAAGTCAATCTCCATGCAGAAACTTTCCTCAGCATGTTGATGAGGTATGTTGAAATCTTATCCACTTGCCCGTACTGTAATTAACGGTGGATTTGTTTCAGAACAAATTTGCAAAAAAAAAATCAGCAGCGAGTCCATGCAATATGAATTTAGCCTAAAACTTTCTTTGCGCCCTAAACATTTTTGTTTCTAAATTGTTTTTGTGTCGTCTAAATATTTCTGTTTTTCATTCATATAAGAATAGCAAAAAATAAAGCACGTACAAGAACACCACATCAATTATCGATTGCAAATGAAAAATGTCAGATAGAGGATAAACATAAAGATAGGAGAATAATTTTCTCTACTAAATATAGTAGAAATTTCAATCAAATTAGATCTATATTTCAGAGAAATTGAAATATCCTACGACAGGACGCTGCATTGGCTATAATCCTTCATAATAGAGTAAAAACTCTAGGCAACATAGTTTCCCCTAGTGCATACATTAGGGATCCAGTGGTGTCGGGTAAGACGTGGTTGTCACAAAGGGGTTTTATTAAATGTGGTGGTGGGCGCTGCAACACCTGTAAGATAGGTGTCAAAACTGATACATTTTAAGATGCAAAAAAATAACAGAGATTCAAAATTCAGCAGTTTATCAACTGCAACAGCCACCACTCCATTTATATCATTGAATGTATGACCTATGACAAAAAATATGTGGGTAGTACTATCCGGAAAATTAAAACGCACATTATGGAACACATTTCCAGTATCCGAAAACAACAAGGACAAATGTCAGGTGCAGACAAACCTTTTTTCGGATTGTCATCAGGGTGATACGACGAGTTTCAAATTCTATGCAATAGAACAAATAGCACGCCCACATAGGGGAGGGAATTGGACCAAAGTCATTAGACAAAGAGAGGCGTATTGGATTTTAAAGTTGGGAACGAGATACCCAGAAGGATTAAACTATCGCACAGACCTATTATACTTATATTGAATGTATGATTTTATGTTTACTAATTAGTAACACAATGTTATTTAGGTCGTCATGTGCTAATGGATATATCCAAACGTGATCATGTGTCAGTAATCCAGTTTTTCATTGGCTGTAAGATTCTTTTAAATTAAGACAGATTTTATGTGGAAATCACAGTGAGCAGCTCGAAACGCGTCTGTGAATTGCTTTTTCTGTGGGAGTTTGTGACCATTGTGCTGTTTTTTACTGAATGAAATAAAGTACCTGTTTTATCGCTACCGGACTCTGGAGTATTCTACGGTGCAGGCTATGCAGCAAGCGATGTACCTGGATATCCTTTATCATGTCTTATATGAATTTAGCCTAAAACTTTATTGTTTCTAAATTGTTTTTGTGTCATCTAAATATTTCTGTTTTTCATTCAGCAACAATGACATTTTTCTCAACTGTCTGACCCGGCCTAGGCACCCAAACAGAGCCCAATTAGTGGCACACAGATTCCTTACAGGTTTGTTATAGGGGCACATACCGAGGTTGAACAAAATAATTAGAACATACCTATATTTACGTAGTCAAGTTGAGCTCTTCCTGACATACCTGTCATCACTAGTTGTATCTCCTTTTTCTTCTCAGTCACATAATTTATATCACGGTTGATAAACTTTATTACTTCTACTGTTCTAAAAAAAAATTTATGGGCAGGATTTATCAGACCTGGCAGATTTCCAAAGGATAATAATTGTTGGTGTGCGACTGGTAATAGAGTCTGTGACCTGAGTTGCTTAGTTAATGGGTCTGTCGAGGTCTACTGTTTCCTTGATCCCATCTCTGAATTTGCTTTCTCATTTTGTCTCTCATAGTTGAGGTAGACCTATGATGTCAATTACAGGCCTCTCTCATCTTTTTAAATGGGAGAACTTGCACAATTGGTGGCTGACTAAATACTTTTTTTCCCCACTGTATAAAGACTGGCAAAACATCTGCAGATAGTAGCAGTTGTGTTCAAAAGTAAAAACTTGATGCTAGGGACAAAAGAGCATTTTCTGAAACTGTAGTCAAAAAAGACAAAATTACTACCCATCAAATTTTTTAGTGGTGACCGTAAACTTGCATTCAACTCTGCAGTAATTTGCAGGGCCATCATTTTTCTGATTTTAGGAATACAATCCTACCAAGCGCAGTTCTGTTTCTTGCATCACACTTTGACTTCCATCCACAGATGTTTTGCTGGTCTTTGTATGATCAAATGTGATGAAGAAAACAATAAACCTTGACACTCATTAACTCAGCAACTTGGGTCACAGAGGCTCATATGATGCGCTTACCAACAATCACTCCTGTTTGCAACTCTCTCAGGTCTGACTTATTCCCATGAAACAAATAAACAGCTTTACAGTTACAGTTTATCAACAGTAATATAAGCTACACGACTGAGGAAAAAAAGGGGGCGATACTAGTGATGGCAGTGGTGTTAGGAAGAGTTCAACTTGACTTTGTAAAAATAGTGGTGTTCTAGTTATTTTGCCAAACCCTTCTAGATACTTGGTGTGCTAATGTATATGCCTTGGTGAGACAACATAGCCTCAAGTGGAATATTTCCCTTCTAACAGGTCACAATACATGCTAAAACATTTCTTTCTTACATATTCACACAGCATTGGTCCACATTCATAAATAGGTCATAGATGTGTACAGGGGGGTTGGGAGGAATAAGGCTGCATCCCCACGGCACTGGATAAATACCGGTCGGTTTATCTGACCGGTATTTGTCCAGTTTGTGTGCTGTGCACACGGCCACGGGGGGGGACAGCTTTTCTCCGCGATGGCTTGCACAGATTCCGTCCGAAAACCGGAAGGAAGATTGTGCAAGCACAATGTTTTTCAGGCGGCCAGCGGTTTGATAAACCACCGGGCGGAAAACCCGTGCAGTGGGGTCTGCTGCATGGGTTTTCCATAGAGCCCCGTTCTGCTCATTTTTGGATGGTTTTTCAGGCGGTCTGCAAACCCATGCCGTGGGGCTATGCCCTAATTGTTTGGTCATTAGTTTGGTCTAAAGTATAAGAGCTTTAGGTCCATACATTTAAGCAAGCTCTATCTTAGCATTTGCATCTGCATTTATTTTGTAAGAAGTTTGACCTCAGTGGAAGAAAAGAAAAAGAAAGGAAGGAAAAAAATCTAATAATATAGAACAAACCATTAAAGCTACCTGACAGAATTCAATTAAAGTCAACTCACACCTTATAAGTGATCTATAGCTGCATATTGTAAATATACTAAAATGTACGCAGGAGGGAAAAATGACATCTTAGTATTTTCCATATGGACAAAGTCCCATTTACAGTGAAATGCTACAGAAACAAAATAAATGATTAACAAAAGCTACAAAACAAAAAAATCATCTAAAATAAATACAGTAAAAATACTGTTACCAGCTTGAAGAGCCAGAAATTATGATTGAAATGAACCTCCCAGCTCACTTGAAACCCCGTTCTCCAAGGAACTATTCGCATGAAGTTCAAGATAAACAAGTCATTTGTTATTGCATGTTTGACAAATTGCTTTTGGTTAGCGCATATTCCAAAATACATTTGCAGCAGACCATACCGTAAGAAAAAGGGAAAGAACACGCAGTACATATAGGCATGTAACTTTCTGCATGTGGATCCTGCTAAAACATGTAGATGGTAACAACATTTTTAGATGTTGTACAATTTTTTTTGTAAATCCATATAGTTTTAAATAGGTATAAAAGTGAGAGCTGAAAATTAAAAGGCTATTAGTCTCATCTCCTATAAGCATTATGGGGAGGGACATCTTTGATACATTGGTGGACTCTAAACTTTACACCGCCTTACAGTACCAACTATGGTGGTCTTTGCATTAAGGGGTTTTCTCATCAGGCTATTTCACAGAGCCTGCAGTTCACAGCCAGCTTCATGTCCCACTTACTGTTCAGGCTGTGGCTGGTTCTCCAGTATTGATTGACATTTCAGCTCTGCTATTCCTAGCTGATCTTGTTAGAGGGACAGTGGTAATAAAAAGGCAGAAAGCTCTAAAGGGTTAAAGTTTGTCAGTAGGAAACATACACAAGCTTCTTTGTTGCTCATAAGACACAGCAGGGGGTGATGTCACCATCCCCACCAGGACTGCTAGAGCACAGATAGATTGTCAGTAACTTAGGGAAGGTTGAGTGCACAAGCAGGAGATAAGAATTGCTCTAGCTCTAAAAGAAAGTAAATTCAGATCAATGACTTTAGAAATAGTCTTTATTTACCTTTGCCTATATGTTTAAAGCTAATCAATGATATGGGAATACCCCTTTTAAAGATTATGCACACAGGCACAGTGCCTTTACTTCAGTGCACGGAGGCCTTACAACTCTTTAAGGGGGTTGTCAAGCTCAAAGAATGTGTTTTAATATGTTTAATATTACATTTATTAGCACTTATATGCAATATAGTAAAAATATAACTCCTTCATATGTTACAACTGCTATCTTCATACCCACGGGTCTGCTTCTAGTTAGTCCTGACCCAGAAAGGAAGCTTTCCCCTTTCCTGTGTGGGTGGTGTACTAGAAGGAGGTAAGCGGTCTGCCACTGTTCAATAGCTAAGCCTAACTGGCTAATCCTTCCCCATCATGGTTAATGTAGAGATGGAACAGGGTGGCTTAGCAATAGAGAAAAGGCACATTACCAGTGTCCTTACAGGAACTCACACAGATATGGGAGGAAGCTTCCTTTCTCTGTGGGAGTAACGGGAAATGGAGCAGCAGGTACTGGGAAGCAGATGTAAAATATGAAGAATTAGGAATATTTTCAATAAGCAGTATATTAGTAAATGCTAATAAATGTTATATTAGACACATGTTTATTGAGCTAGACTGCATTTTGTGACACATTTGTATGGATTCCAACAGAAATAAAATCTAGATGATTCCAGATGCATACAGTGGTACCATAAAGACTTCATGCTCCTCTTTGGTAGCCCTATAATGTAAAAATCAGAACCTTAATATGGCAATCACTTATATATTTACTGCTGTACACTCATAGGTGCCTAGTGTGGCGCTGCTGAGAGGGTGGAAATTCATCTGACATATTTTAAGTGTTTTTTTATTTTATTTTACCGAGTATTGTAAATCACCGAAAAGGAGACTGAGCAGTAACCTCTCTGTGATGATGACATGCAGATCTAGATAAAAATAGGGAGCCTATTAACAATCTCAGTTAGAGAGATTTGGTCACGCACACCTAGTAAGAAAGGTTAATGGGTGCTCTTGTGGAGAAGGGTTGGCTAAACCCCATATAACCAATAATTAGAAAATTCCATGGCACTCCAATGTGATGCAAGTTAGACTACTTTATTCACAGAATTATGTTACAGAAGCAAAGGCTAAAACCTACAAAGGTCCAGATTACTGTACAAGATTCATTACACTACAACAAATCTCAGAAGATGTTGATTATCAAGATGTCAAATATCAAAGTTTCAGCTGCTGAAGCCTTTTTGTGATGCATGTAGTAGAGAGTCAAATGAGGCGAAAAATAATGAGGTGGACCATAAAAGTGTTGGTATCAGGGAATCAAGTATGGGAGGTGTAAGGTAAAGTAAGGCCAATGGGTCCAGGACAAGGAGTGGCCGGTGCTTTAAAGAGGATTAGCCAGGACTCAAGTTACTTACCTCCTTATCAGCACAGGGAGAATATCAACAAATCACGCTGAGTCATGAAAGCTGCAGGGGTGAGAGGGAGGTGGGTGAGTAAGGAATGAGGGATAAGGGAGCGTCTCAAAACTTAAATGAAATAATAAACAGTACAACAGTGGATTCTCAATACAGCAAGACACAGCCTCATAGACTGCACTTTCTTCCCTGTCCCTTAAAAGCTCATTCATATTCCCCTGTCATCAGAAAAATGTACCAGCGGGCCTGTCAGGTTCTTTTGGCCCCGTTTCTTATTGAACCCCTTTCAGTAACTAAGGGGAGTGAGAAATTGCTCTTTGTATGGCCTAGATCATTCATCACTTTTTGAATTACATATATTTGGAAATGGGGATTACTAAGATACCCATTTTGGAAGGATCCACGTGTCAGTATGATTTATTGGTATGATGGCACAACCCCTTTAAGTTGTACAGGTAGATGAGCTGGGACGGGTTAGAGGTTAATGGGGGCCCCATGGGGATCCACTTGTGGCGGGCAGTGGATATATATCTGAGGGTCTTTCTGTTTTGGGTTTATAATCTAAAAAGTTAGTCTGGCATCTTTATTCTTCTACGAAATTGGCCTTTGTTAGGTATAGCCTTTGCTTCTTGTATCATAACCTTACTATTGAATAAAATGTGTAACTTGTTTGATCATATTGGAGTGCCATGGAATTTTCTAATTATTGGTTATATGGGGTTTAGCCAACCCTTCTCCACAAGAGCACCCATTAACCTTTTTTACTAGGTGTGCGTGACCAAATCTCTGTAACTAGGATTGTTAATAGGCTCCCTGTGTCCTGATTTATTTTTATCTAGATCTGCATGTCATCATCACAGAGAGGTTACTGCTCATTCTCATTTTCAGTGATTATGATTTACAATCCTAAAATTGTCTAACTAGCATCACTTTGGAGTGCCAAGGAATTTTCTAATTATTAACAATCCCAAGCCGTCTGTCCCCTGCAATAGAAGAGCCTAAATAAGGGGTCCATGTATATATATTTCTAAATGTACCATGGGATGTCAACTCAAAGGCAGTCACCTTTAACACAGACACAAGTTTTTAGTGCAAAACTTAAGACAAAGTTTATTGTCTCTTGGACATAATAACCAAAATATATGCTTCCTTCAGCTTATAAATGGAAACTTGAAACAGTCCTTTCTTCAGGATGACAAAAAAGGCAAAATGAAATAGTGTCACCGGGTCAACAGTACAGGTTTTCACAGGAACCTTTTGGCAGCTTTATACTTCCACTCCACAGCTGCCTTTTATATGCCTGGTAAGGCCCGGGCTTGAGTATGGGAGTGACCTTTCCCACCCAGACTCTCCGGCCGCTTCATCAAAAACCTGGACCTGAACCACACAAGAAATAACAGCTCAGCAACATAATGTCCCTGGCAGCAGACTATTTGGGTTTCTTACATCATGAAGGCCAGCCACCTTGGTGATACATACCTGCCATCAACAACTTTACCCTTTGCTCTCTTACAAAATTCATATATATGTATGTGAATAGTAAGAGTATATGCAGTGAATATGTGCAACTCCCCACTCACCACATGGCCAATAAAACACAGAGTGTCCCGGAAAGAAGCCACCAACAAAGTGCTCCAATAAACACGCCAACCTAGACTGTCCTTTATAATCGCCATGATCTTCCACTTTGAACAATGCTATGAGAGTACCCCACAAAAAAAACAGCAAAGTGCCCCACATAAATAATACATGCAATGACAGCAGAGTGCCCCTATAAGCAACTACAGCAGTGTCTACTATAAACAATCTAATGCATCATAAAGTATGCCAGACAGATAATCTACTCAACAAACCCAAGAACAGGCTGCTTCTCTCTAAGTGAATGCATCCAGGAGCAAACCTCAAGGAATCTTAACATGTCATCCATTGGATAGGAGATAAACGTATGACTGCTGGGAGTCCAACAGCTAGGACATACATTAATCCACAGAAAGGGAGTCCTGAATTGAATAAAGTGGTAGTAAAGGGTCCACACAACCACTCCATTTAACTACAGTTATGAGAGGAATAAATCACATCTTTTTTTAATTATTTGGTTTTATGTATCAGGACATAATACAAAAACACATCTGGTCCTTAAAAGCTCTTAAAATTAGGCAAAGATAACCTCAAATAAACAGCAACACATGACAAATTATATTGTGTCGTTATTTATTTAACAGGAACTATGCCAAAATGCAAAAGCAGTGTGTGAAAATTTGGTACACCCTTTTTATATAGGAGTTAAGAGGGGAAGTAGCAGCGAAATGCTGCAAATCAAATGCCCTTTATTAATTGATAATCAGAAAGTGTGACCAACTCAGTTTTGCAATTTTGACATTTGTTTTGGAGCATTCAGGCATTTGTCAGCACAACACCAGGGGGAAAGGACATCAGAAATGATCTTATAGAATCAATTGTTACTGTCAATCAATCTGGAAAGAATCATAAGGCCATTGATAGGAGTGTGGGTACTCAGTGGAAAAGGCCAAGGGACCAATAGTCCAAGTAAAACAGAATCCTCGGCACAATTTTTATTCAAGTTAGGTACATAATAGATAAGTAGAGTAGAAAATATGGCATTGTATATGGCATAGTAGAAGTAAGTGAGAAACCCACGGTCCAATGCTTCGACCAATATGGCCTTTTTCAATGACCCATTGCAGAAAACCCGACACGTCTCGCTTGCATGCTTCATCAAGGGATCAACACATCAAATTCACTGTCAAGCACATTGGTGAAAGGATGATGCCTTGAATTTGTTTTGTAGCCACAGGATATGGGCATCTTGACCATGACCTCCTCTGTATACAAATATATTCTAGAGTCAAATGTGAAGCCAACTAGTCAACAGCGATACTATGGTCTACAACAGTTCAATAGTCTAAACTAGATCATACGAAAGGGACAATGATCCCACACACGCAAGCAAATCTACCATAGAATGACCTCACAAAGAAAAAATTTGAGGCGCTGCAATGGCCTACTCTAAGTCCAGACCTCAACCAAATAGAAAACCTGTGCAAGGATTGTAATAATAATAATAATCTTTATTTATATAGCATCAACAGATTCTGCAGTGCTTTATAATGTAGAAGATATAAGTACAGACAAAACCAGGCATTACACAGTAAAAAGGTACTTGCAGATCAGATACAAGTTGTTAGGGCCCTGCTCGCAAGAGTTTACAATCTATTAGGGTGTGTGGGTGAGAGAAAGGGTGAGAAGTTCTTAGTTTACATATTAGTCCAGCCATGTTTCATAAATATGAGGTGGTTTACAAAAAAAGTTGATGACCCTGCACCCAGACCATACATCTAGATATAGATAAGTGCCTGTGGGTGCCGAAGTGCAGGGAGTGACAGAAGTGTGTATGACTCAAAGCAGGGGGTTAGCAATTCGGGATCTTTGTAAGTCTGCCTAAGAAAATGTATTTTCAGGTTTTAAAAGTATGAGGGTTCTGTGTGCCTGATTTTACGGGGTAGCATGTTCCATAGAACTGGTGCAGCACATGCAAAATTTGGTGACAGGCATGGGGTGTTCGGATGATTGAGGCATGTAATCAAAGAAACTAAACACTATCACCCATAAAGCTCTCCATAGCACTGCACCCCCTATATATCTCCTCCCTCATCTCTGTCTTCCACCCTACACCGGTCTCAATGCTCTGCAGTGCTGTGGAGAGCTTTATGGGAGATAGTGTTTAGTTTTTGTTGTATTCTCTACTGAATGGGCAACCAGTGCAGTGACTGACACAGGGTAGAAGCATCAGTATAGCGACTGAAAAGAAAGATTTGCCTTACTGCTGCATTCAGGTCAGATTGGAGAAAAGAGCGTTAACAGAGATGAAGACTGATAAGTAGGTAGTTACAGTAGTCAAGACCAGAAAGAGCAATAATGAGAGTTTGAGTTGTGCCCACAGTAAGAAAAGGGCAGAATCTGGATATATTTTGAGGTGCAGGTGACAGGAGTGGGCAAGGGATTGAATATAGGGAGTGAAGGACTGATCAGAGTCTAGTATGACCCCAAGACAGTGGGCCTGCTGCCTAGCAGTTATGGTGGTGTCACACACTGAAAACAGAATTAGAAGTGGAGGGTTGGTTAGTAGATGGTGGAATAACAAGAAGTTCGGTTTTAGTGAGGTTCACAGTGACAGTAACTGGTGTTTTGTAGCAGGGCAGGAGTGATGTCTCGGGAGGAGGTGTATAGTTGAGTGTCATCAGCGTAGAGATGGTACTGGAAGCCAAATCTGCTGATGGTTTGTCCAATGGGGGATGTGTAGAGTGAAAAGAGGATAGGACCTAGAACTGATCCCTGAGGAACCCCAACAGCAAGAGGAAGAGAAAGAGAAGTAGAACTGGCAAATGAGACACTGAAGGAGCGGTCAGAGAGGTAGGATGAGAACCAATAGAGAGCGGTGTCCTGGAGCCCAATGGCACTGAGCATGCCGAGGAGAAGTTGGTGATCTAGAGTGTCAAACAATGCAGAGAGATCCAGAAGAACCAACAAAGAGTAGTTGCCCTAAAATTTAGCTGTGAGGAGATCATTTGAGACTTTAGCTACAGAAGTTTCTGTGCAGTGTAAAGTGCTGAAACCTGATTGCAGAGGGTCAAGAAGAGAGGTAGCAGGACTGTACAGGAGTTGTGAATAAACAAATGCTCCCAAACCATAATGAACTGAAGAAACGTTATAAGGTAGAGTGGGCCAAAATTTCCTAGAAAGATGAGTGTCCAATAAAGTCATTCAGAAAGTAATTACTTCAAGTTATTTCTACAACAGCTGGTTCTACAAGCTATTGATTCATGGGGTGTATTTAGTTTTACACACAACTTTTCCATTTGGGCCTCATTACTGTAAAATAAATAATGACACGGTGGAATTTGTTCTGTGTTGTTGCTTATCTGAAGTTGTATTCGTCTAATTTTAAGACTTTTTAAGGACCTTATTATGTTCTTATACTTAAAATCACATAACTAAGGAAGGGTGTACTTTCTTTTTCTCATAACCATGTGTTGGACTGATAGAGATCGCCAAGCAGTGAACTCGGATTCGCTTCACCTGTCCAATAAACTTTGAAAGCAGCAGTGTGCATGCTTGTGCATTTCAAAAACACACTTATTATGCCACTGCTTAATTCTATAGCATTGACTCAGGTGCAGCCTCAGTCAGGGAGTCTCCTTAATTTCCCCATTCATCTCTTCAGAAAAAACATACTGGAGGCCTCTTTAAACGTGCAAATTTTCTTTTACTTATTGTGTAAGCGTATGCTATATGAATACAAACTATACAATCCACATACAGCTTTTTTATCGCTATGAACAACGTGAAATAAAGTCAATACTTAGCTGCATTCAATCCAGCTTATATCATTGCAAGGTGAACTCCAGCATCAGAGCTGACCGAAGAAGCGTCCATACTCATACGCTGCCAAGCAGCTTCTGCCACGTTTCGGAAAACAACGTTTCCTTCATCAGGCATTCGCAGTATGGTCTCAAGTTCCCTTTTAAGCAGACAATCATCTGAATGCAGGTGAGTGTTACCTCTTACATAGACAACATACAATTAAAAACAGAACACATTCAATAGCCTGTGTTCACATTAAAGCCTTATCATATAGCAACATTATTAACTACTATCCTTATCAAACTATCTATTCATAAGAAGCATCGCAAATTGAACATCTCATTAAGGCCCTTTGGAACCAGGGTCTCTAACTTATTTATCCAGTAGGCTTCACGTTGAAGTAGCTTGGTTTTCAACATATAAGTATCCTGTGTGGATACTTCCTCAAGAACACACCATCTTCGCTCACTAACCATATGTTTCAAATCATGAAAATGTTGAGCCAACGTAGTCTCACCATAATTTCTACTTTGTTTATCAGCATCCTCCTCTTTCCTTATTATATCGCTCTCTTTTTTAAAATTACGAATGGCAGATTTATGTTCACCTATCCTGATCTTAATAGGGCGACTTGTCTGGCCCACATAGCACTTACCACATGGGCACTTTATTAGATATATGATATTATTACTAGTACAACTAAAATGTCCAAATATCTGTATCTTATTTCCTGTCATTGGATGCGATATGAAAGATCCCTTGATTATGGCTGAACAATTAACGCACATCATACATGGAAACGTTCCATGTCTTGGAGTTCTTAATCTTTCTTGACGTGTCTTTTTAGGAGGACGGATATCCGAATGCACTAAGGTATCACCTATTGATCTAGACCTTTTAAATATGCAGCGTGGTTTATCTTTAAACAAGTGTCCCAACTTGGGATCCGATTGTAAGATATACCAGTTTTGATTGATCACTTTTCTGATCATATTTGAGTGCTGATCATACTTAGTGATAAATGTAAATCATGGTTGCTCACGTGGCTTCCCTTTTTTTCTCAATAGATCTTCCCTTTTCATAGTTTGAATTTGAAGCCCTAATTTCAATCGGTCCTGAGAGTTATACCCCCATTGACTAAACTTATGTATGAGTTTATGCATTTCCTGCACGTAACTTAGATCATCTGAACATATATGTCGAGCTCTAATGAGCTGACCTTTAGATATCCCTTGAAACAATTGGGGTGCATGATAAATCTGCCTGTGTAAAAAGTTATTTCGTTCCATTGGTTTAATATATAATGTTGTATCAAACTTGCCCGTTAATCTATTTTTTATAACCTTGACATCAAGGTATTCTATCATATCTCTGTTTTTATTCAATGGAAAGTGATCAATGGATGTCTTGAATTCAAATGTGTCATAAACTCTTGAAGCTCCCTGTCTGTACCTTTCCATAAAAGGAATACGTCGTCAACGTACCTTAACCATATTATATTAGATGAAAAATGGGTATTGTGAACATGTTTGTCCTCAAAAAAATTCATAAATATATTAGCTACGCTCAGGGCTGCAGGAGACCTCATCGAGGCCCCCTGCAGCTGTAGGTAGTAAAGTAATTTTTTAACAAAATAAAATCCAGAAGGGTCATCAAGAACGCTAGATGTGAGTTTGATAATGACGCATCCTGTGAAAGTGCTTCTCTGACCGCTAAGCTAGCATGCTCGTATGGAATGTTAGTAAATAAGGACTTCACATCCAATGTACACAGGTAAGTAACATTACTTGCATCAACCCCATCTATATATTCCAAAAACTGTTTAGTATCAGATAAACAAGAGGTATTTCTCTTAACAAGCGACTGCAAATACACATCCAAATATTTTGCCAAGGGTTCCAATAGGGAGCCCATACCGGATACTATTGGTCTATATGGGTGGGGAATTTCTTTATGTATCTTGGGAACAAAGTAAATTACCGGTGTTCGGGGGTTATTCACTATCAACGCATCCCTAGTACGCTGATCTATGAGATCCTTATGAAAAGATTCTTGTAAAAACGAGTCAATTAAACACTTAAATTCAGTTGTCGGATCTGTCTTGAGAACCCTATACACAATAGGGTCCAAAAGTTGTTGTTGAGCTACTTGTATATAGTCCTCCTTGTTCACAATAACTGTCGCTCCACCCTTGTCGGCTTTCTTTATTATTATATCAGAATTATTTTTCAGTTCTTCTATTGCCTGAATTTCAGGTGGAGAGAGGTTATTATGAACAAAGGGAGTTTTTTGCCATTTTTTTTGTAACTTCTGCAGTGACCAATTCAATAAAAACATCCAAGTTCGAATTATGAATAACAGGATCAAACGTGCTCTTCTTATAAGTACAACCTGGTGTTGAGGCAGATAATGAATGCTGTGATCTATCTTTTTCAAAATGCATCATAAGCCTTATCGATCTACATAATTTATAAAAATCAACTGTAAATTGAAAAATATTGTTATGTTGGACCGGAACAAAGTTCAGTCCCTTATGTAATATATTCTTCTGTGCCTCAGTTAGCTGGTATGAAGAAATATTTACTGCAAGTGATTCATTTATTTCTTCTTTTGGGTATTGCGTGCCGGACGTCGAGTTTGTCCTCCAGTTTGTGTTGTTTCGTTGGTATTTAATTCCTCTTGTGAGCTGGCATTGTCCAAAAAATCTCTTGTATTCCTTGAACCCTTTCGTTGCCGTACTGATACATTGCGGTTCCTTTCAGAGGATACACTTGAAACATCCGAACTTTTATCAGACCTTTGAGTTAGATTGCGAAATCTACGATTGTGGCTGCGATTCTCCGCCCAGGTGTACACCCTATTGTGAAGGTAGTCCTTCGTATCACGTTCGAATTTTTTTAACTTGGATTCCAATAGTTGTAAACGTAATTTTTCGATTTTTTCATTTAATTCCAACTGCATGCTTATATACTGTTCACTGTCAACAGTCTTCTTATATTCATCTTCGCATGACTTTATTTCAGCTTTCACGTTCATTGTTAACTGTAGATGTTGAATTTTAAGTAACATCATCAAGTCTAGCGAGTATCGATTTGAGATAGCGTACCATTTTTCCTTATAGATCGGATCATCTTTCATCAGTATATGTTAAAGTGAACTTCTCAGTCCTCTTGGTATACGTTGGGCTTTAATATACTCTGCGATTGTTGAGGCATGAAGAGAAAGTGTTGTTTCTTTTTTCATTAGTTGCTCCAATTTGCGTGCATGATTTACTGAAACGCTGTCTTTGTTCAAATTGAGCGATAAACCAGCGTTTTCAGCTTGCTTCAATATTGCATTTCGTTCCGCTTCAGGGAACATAAACATCTCAGCTCTATTTGTAGTGAGGTTAGATTTTTCCTCAAACGACATTTTTAATTGCTCTGTTCATAATAACCTCTCTCCACCTGAAATTCAGGCAATAGAAGAACTGAAAAATAATTCTGATATAATAAAGAAAGCCGACAAGGGTGGAGCGACAGTTATTGTGAACAAGGAGGACTATATACAAGTAGCTCAACAACAACTTTTGCACCCTATTGTGTACAGGGTTCTCAAGACAGATCCGACATCTGAATTTAAGTGTTTAATTGACTCGTTTTTACAAGAAACTTTCCATAATGACCTGATGGATCAGCGTTCTAGGGATGCGTTGATAGTGAATAACCCCCGAGCACCGGTAATTTACTTTGTTCCCAAGATACATAAGAAATCCCCCCCCCCTTATACAGACCAATAGTATCCGGTATGAGCTCCCTATTGGAACCCTTGGCAAAATATTTGGATGGGTATTTGCAATCGCTTGTTAAGAGAAATATCTCTTGTTTATCTGATACTAAACAGTTTTTGGAATATATAGATGGGGTTGATGCAAGTAATGTTACTTACCTGTGTACATTGGATGTGAAGTCCTTATTTACTAACATCCCATACGAGCATGCTAGCTTAGCGGTCAGAGAAGCACTTTCACAGGATGCGTCAATTACTTTAGGTTTGGGGACACGTACTACCTACCGCTGCAGGGGACCTCGATGGGGTCTCCTGCAGCCCCGAGCATAGCTAATATATTTATGAATTTTTTTTGAGGACAAACATGTTCACAATACCCATTTTTCATCTAATATAATAACATATTTCAGATGATCTAAGTTACGAGCAGGAAATGCATAAACTCATACATAAGTTTAGTCAACGGGGGTATAACTCTCAGGACCGATTGAAATTAGGGCTTCAAATTCAAACTATGAAAAGGGAAGATTTATTGAGAAAAAAAGGGAGGCCACGTGAGCAACAACGATTTACATTTATCACTTAGTATAATAAGCACTCAAATATGATCAGAAAAGTGATCAATCAAAACTGGTATATCTTACAATCGGATCCCAAGTTGGGACACTTGTTTAAAGATAAAAACCACGCTGCATATTTAAAAGGTCTAGATCAATAGGTGATACCTTAGTGCATTCGGATATCCGTCCTTCTAAAAAGACGCGTCAAAAAGATTAAGAACTCCAAGACATAGAACGTTTCCTGTATGATGTGCGTTTAATTTTTCCCAGCCATAATCAAGGGATCTTTCATATCGCATCCAATGACAGGAAATAAGAAAAAATATTTGGACATTTTAGTTGTAAATAGTAATAATATCATATATCTAATAAAGTGCCCATGTGGTAAGTGCTTGTGGGCCAGACAAGTCCCTATTAAGACAGGATAGGTGAACATAAATCGCATTCGTAATTTTAAAAAAGAGAGCGTAAAAATAAGGAAAAAAGGGGAGCTATAAACAAAGTAAAAATTATGGGGGAATACTTGGCTCAACATTTTTCTGATTTTAAAACATTGGTTTTAGTGAGCGAAGAGGGGTGTGTTCTTGAGGAAGTATCCACATAGGTCTAATATGTTGAAAACCAACTACTTAAAAGTAAGCCCTATGGATAAAAAGTTAGAACCCCCTGGTTCCAAAGGGCCTTAATGAGATGTTCAATTTGCGATGTTTTAGAATAAATTTTTTTTTAAAAAGGATAGTAGTTATTAATTTGTTGCTTATGATAAGCTTTAATGTGAACCGGGTTTTAAAGTCTTCTTTTTTTAATTGTTGTTGTCTATGAAAGAGGTAACACCACCTGTTTAAAGATTGTCTGTTTTAAAAGGAATTTGAGATCATACGCGAATGCCTGATGAAGGAAAAGTTTTTTCCAAACGTGGGGCAAAAGCTGTTGGCAGCGTATGATTGGCGCTTTTCGGTAGCTTGAGCTGGGTTACCTTGCAATGATAAACTGGATTGAAGCAGTAAGTATTGATTTATTTCACGTTGTTATGCGAAAAAAAAAACTGTTGGGACTGTATGTTGTATTTATATGCATACGCTTACTAAAAGTAAAAAAAAATTTTTGAGTTTAAAGAGGCCCCCCAGTAGTTTTTCTGCATGTTTTGCCATTTTTTTAATTGGAGTACTATTGGGCCCCTCTTTTTCAAATCTATGGGGATAGAGCTTTGGGGAAAATAAGCGTTATAATTACCCAACTTCCGGGGGAGGTGATAAAATTGTTAGTGGGCCAACCCCTTTCAGGTTTTCCATTTTTATCTTTTTACCTATTTTTTTTTTTTTTTGCGCTTCAACCTAAAATAAACACGGGGGAAGGGTTAACATAACGGCAATGAACTTCGGTAACAAACCTTTTGTCCTTGAGTCTATTTAGGTCTATGTATAACTCCTATTGGCACCAAAATGTACTCTGTAATTAAATTTCATGGGGTACTTCTCACAGAATCTTCACAGGGGAGACCAAAAACTCCCATCACAGTTACTGATCAGACAGGTTCTTGATATAAATGACTGTTTAACTTCCCTAACTGAATACCTGTGGTCTCTTAGCTTACTTAGGAGAACAAAAAGATGGCAAATATGCCTCTGGAGTTAGCTGCCCCATGTTTTGGTGCTTGAATCAGGGGTTTCCCATAGTTTGGTAGGAGAAACAGAAAGCGGGGGGACTTTGTAAAATCAATAAATATTGAACAGAAGTGGGACCCCAAAATTTACATTACAAAGTCCACAAGAGCTGAACTGGAGCGCTGTCACTGAACATGTTATATCACAACCACTTTGTGGTTACTCTTAATACTCATACAGCATAAACAACTCCCGACAGAGTATTGAAAAATGTTGTTGTTCTTTAAAATTGTCATCTCAGGATATGTCTAGTCATGTTAAGGAAGCACACATCTGGAAGGTCTGATACTTTATTGCTTGATGTAACTCTACTTAATGTCTGTGCCAGAAATATTATTCCATGGTCTTTCAGTTGTGTTGCAATTGGGCCCTGCAATTTTGGGCCCTGTAGAGTCTAGCAATCAGTGGTATATAGTGATCAGGTCTTCATTTTTTTTTTGTCTTCACCTAGCCTTGATCTTAGTTTTCTTCTAATCCAGACCGATTTTCTATGTTTGTTATTGAATGCAAAATACCAAAGAAATGAACTTAATTTAAGGGAATATGCAAATACAAAATAAAATACAATCCCATGATTTATCAACATTCTGGTTGGGTGGATTAAGGCTTCATAAGAGGGTCAATGAAAGAACAAGTTAATTTGCTTGTAACAAGAGATCCAATTTCCAACCAAGGCATATGAACCTGTTCTTCTGACATTATTTGCCCAGGAATTCCAAGAAAAACATATCAGTTAAGATGTTTTTGGGTCCCAGCCACACCTGTAGTTGGTGCCTCCATATGCAGAGAACTGAACTGTGTTGCTGTTATATTATTTTTCATTTAATTCTAACACTCTACACAAGAGATTTACAGCTAGTAAGCCGTTGTTGCACAAATGACACCCTATCCCATATCATGCTAAGGTATTTCACCTCCTCCTCACTTCTCTACGACCCTCTCACCCCTGTCATTTTATTGGTACTCTCTCAATCTCTCTTCGTGTGTGGATAGTACAGGGAATGCACAGATTATATTACACAGAATTTTATGTTGAAAAGTAATTTCGAAACAATGCTTAAATACAGTAATATAACGTACCCACCTCCAAAGAAAGACGGAAAGAAAAAGCTGTACCTCTTATGGTTTATCCTTATCTTATAACAAGTAACCCGAGATTTATGAGTAACTATTTTGCATGTAATTATTGATAGTGATAGTTTTTTAATGCAATTCCTCTATTTTCTCTGTCTCTCCTTTGTTACACGAAAGGAGGTTTTGCCAGCTTGCTTCGGAAGAGATTTCGCAAGATGATAAAACCTCTTCTATCCTGACAGCAGAGGCGTAACTTCAAGCTCTTGGGCCCTGGTGCGAAAAGTGAAATGGGGCCCCCCAGTTACCATGCACCATTTACAATGCTGGTATCTTCTTATGTGGCAGGAGGGCTTTTGGGCCACCTCAGGCTGCTGGGGCCGGTAGCGACTGCTACCGCTGCACCCCCTGTAGCTACGCCCCTGCCTGACAGTCTGTGTTCTTCATTCTTTCTCCCGCTTAACTTGTTAGACTCAGCTTTAGATTTTCATTATAATTAGTTCCGCAAATCAAATTTTGAGTTTGTTTCATTGATGACATTTTAATACTTCTTTTAATACTTTTAATACTTCTTTTAACTCTAGCATTTACTTTCATATCTAAATATAGTCCCATTTTGGTTACTAGATTAACCATAGAAACACTCCCTCAATTAAGGATAAACAAAGATCATTTATGTATTTTATCTACAAATTTGCTATAATTCCTTTATTGTTATTCACCTATTTCCCCCCATATCTTCATGTCCTACTTCTTCCAATCATTTTCTCTTTGTGTTTCTTACCATTTACCTTAATCTTCCCCTTTACAGCCTGATGAGCATTAACAACTCATCTGAGGTCCTAAGAAATCTCCTTTGTAAGTGCCAGGAAACACTACCACAATCAAGTGAAGATCAGACTTTGATAGATCCCTTTTCTTCAAATAAATCAGCTCGACCATTCACACCTGATTGAAAACACCTGACTTTTATTGGACCTGTAAATTATCTGATTATCTTAAAGGTTCACATACTTTTGCTATTCATAGATATACTGATAATGGACAATTTTCCTCAACAAATAAATGATCAAGTCTAACTTATTTATTTGATTTGGCTCGTTTTACTTTTATGATTTCTATAAAATTTATGCAGAAATATACAAAATTCAAGAGGCTTCATTTACTTTCAAGCACCAATGTATATCTCTTGTACAAGGAAAGGCTGTAACTATTGTATTCTCCCAGCTTGGAAGATAGGCACATTGGAAACAGTCCTATTAAAGGAGTATTGCATATTAGGCCTTTATGATATATACAAAGAATACTAGGTTGCCGGGCCCTCATCTCAGAAGAAAGGGGATCAAATGGTCCTCATTTATCAGACCTTGGCCAATGTAGTTTCTATACAGATCAACTGAAAGGTGGACAGACTTATGCACAGCCCCCTGTTTTATCAGGAAAGGAGATATGGATGGTAACCTAGAGACACTTGTATGCACTCAGAGCAGATAAAATCTCTCATACTTCCTGAGCAGGGCAACATCAAAAGAGTAATGTATTTAGTAAAAGTCTTCATTTTCCTGCCCCTACATGTTGAAACTAATCATTGTACTGACAAAACCCCATTAATAGCTATAAGTATTTGTCCATCTATACAAATATGTTTCTTATCTCCTTCACTTTGCCACTTGTATGTCTTTGGCTATCTTTACACTAACATAATGGTTTTGTTACAAAGAAAACTATGAAGATAGTACCAGATCCATTAAATGTCAGACGTCGACACCCAACACACCCTACTAACTTATAATGGGGTCCATTAGGTAACGTTGTGATGTCTATCATTTTAACATGAAGAATAACACAACATGCTGTGCTATTCTTGGGCTCTTCAAACGGATGGTAGTGTGGAAAGTCTTATCTCCTTCCATCATCAAACCAATCTTACTTGTGCCCATTATCTTTGGTTGTAGATGAGGTGTGTTTTAATTAATTTTACTTTCTCTTTTATAGTTAATTTTCATACATTCGCCTTTTTGATTAGTCTTAGCACACATCTCCTTCACTTCTCCAAACCCAACCTCTGAAGCCCTCTGCCCCCTAATCTTTTCTCTTCAATTATCAACTTCATCCATTCGATTTCCAATATCTCATCCAGTAAACTACTTTGGATTCTATCTCAATTTTCACCTCCAGTCCATAGTTCACATTACAGCCCACACATGTGTTAGAAAATCAGTATGACCTCCTAGTATTAGATCCTAAAGGCATGTCCCCACGGCACGGGTTTGCGGCCGGTTTTTCAGACGGTTTGCGGTTTTGCAGACCATCTGATAAACCGGCCGCAAACAAGCTCAACGGGCTCCTATGGAAAACCCGTGCAGCAGTCCCCACTGCACGGGGTTTCCGACCACGGGCCGCCCGAAACACATTCTACAAGCACATTCTTCCAACTGGTTTTCGGACGGAATATGTGCAAGTGAATGTGAAGGGGGAGGGCTTTTCTCCGCTCATTGCGGAGAAAAGCCATCCCTCCCGCAGCCGTGGGGACGGCACACAAACCGGACAAGTACCGGTCGGATAAACCAACCGGTATTTGTCCATTGCCGTGTAAACGGGCCCTAAGGATGATCATTTAGCTTTGTACCTCCCTGCAGCTGCATCTTATCTGGCCAAGACTGGAATCTATATAACTCTCTCCTGGGCCTTCATTTTATTAAGATTTTACATTAACCTTAAAAAGGTAAGTACCAGCAAGAACAAAGTGAACGTTAGGTTTTAATGTAAATAGCATGTCCATTGACAGTACATAAGAAGACTAAGGATTTGAGGATTGGTCTTAATTTCCTAATATAGACAATAATATACATAAATAACCAAAAACAATTTGACACATCCTAAATTCCCACGGATGAAGAAAGCCTATCTGGATTCTCAGGGTTAAGTGCAACAAGTCTTCAAAAGGCTTTTCCTGCTGTGCCTTTAAAATGGATATGTTGTCTGCAACAGCTGCACCTTGTAAAAGAATTAATCAAAACACGCTGACTATCTCAAAACTTCTTTTTCCCCTTTTAAAATCATAACAGCAGACCTCCCCGATCGGCGTTGCGGGGTGAGTATTAACACCTATGAATTTATTTGCTCGTACTAATAGCCTGAGGCAATCAAAGGATTTTGTTCTGTATTGTAAGACGTGTTATTTTCACCGGGTAGCCGTGTCCCGTATAATAGCATGTGTGCACGATTTGAGGGACCCCCATCGAGCGGGTTACAAATTACCTTAGCCTGTAGCAGCCAGTTACCCCTTTTGATTTCTTGCAGCCAGACATTAAGAACTTACATTAACTACAATAGAAGAATGTGAAGAGTCAGATACATTTCTACCCACCTAGGCCACTAACCTCCTGGGGGTTTGCAGTATAATACTATAAAATATTAAAATGATCCTATTAAAAAAAACAAAAAACCTCAGGATGTAGAGGTAGAAGTGGTAAAATGAAAATAAGTGCAAAATTGCTCATCTCTACATTGTGAAGAGTCCTGTACCTCCTATTGTGGTCCAAATACAAAATCAACGAAGCGACCAAATGACTAATTCCCCGTAGGGCTGTTGGGGATTTGTCAGGGCAAACAAAGGAGACACAAAGAGTGAGGCCCTATGCTTTCCCAACCACTGTCCCGGCCACTTGGGGGGTACCCGACCCTTATTTTGGTCGGCCCCCCCCAGAAATTTAGATCTGCTCTGACCAAGTGGAACCCAAACGTAGACGAACAAACACAGAACAAACAAGAGGGGTTTGAAAAGCCAAGTCAGCAACGAACGGGAGCCAGTACAGAAACGAGAGACAAAAGTAACCAGGGCCAAAAACCCAGAGTCAAAGAACACGAGAATCAAATAAAAAACAAGGGAATTTACAGGTAGAGGAAACCGATAGCGGGCAAAAGAAGAAAGGAAGCTGAGACCTTTAATAGGGAACAGAAAAGGGTAGAACAGAAGTGTATGTAACCGGAATGTCAAAAAAAAAGGAAACAGGTTAACCCAAAAGTGCTTGGAGAATCCGGGCCACGGACTTGGCCAGGAATCAGTTAAGCATACAAGTTACGGGATGGATTCCCCTAGTATAGAAATACACAGTTTTAAGTCAAAAAATCACGGCTTACTCTACGGTTTTGGGCCGGCGATCAAGCCAAAAAGCCGGAGTCTGTGGGCACCATCATACAAGGGATCTATTTTTGACCATGAATTTTTATGCAGGCTGTTGCATTTCACACAGATGCCCCTTCATTTAGCTGGGATTTGGTCACAGACCTTCAATATTACAGTTCCAGAAAACTGTTTCCTGAACAGGAAATAAGAAAATAATTGGTAACTCTCCTGGCTTGGCCAGAGCTCCAGTTGTCCTCCAGCAGCGACGCCTTGTACAATGCTTTTGTGACCATGAGTAAATCACTGGCCTCAGTGATCTCTACTCGCAGGTATGGCACGTGACCACACGTATCTGCATAAATGGCACCAGTCTGTATCGCCATATCCATATGCAAAAATAAAACGCAACCACCCCCTCAACAAGAAGGGAGGTGGAGTGGTTTTTTCTATCGGTATTTTTTTGCATTTCTGCAATCTCCCCATGTATTATACTGTGGCTTTTCTGCATGCTGGTGTGAACAGGTATCAATCTAATATGCAGTTTTTTATCATCTAATTGTTCCCCTAGTGGAGGGTTGTGTGAGCTACTGCTCATCAATTATCTGCACCTGTTTTATCTTTCCCAAGTAGCACAGGGGCTTGTGTTGCCTCCTACTGGGTTCAGTCTTTAGTCCAGCCATTGAGCTGTAAGTACGGCCTTGTTGTGTTTTTGAGTAAATAATGTCCCATTTTTCTGTAAATTGTTAGTGTAGGGACTCGCAAGATACGAGGAACCTTGGCGCGGTTTGCTAGCTTGTGAAAATATAGTGGCCACTGTATCAACTAATACCTCATATTTTATATTTTTCCAGTATGACATTTTTTTTGCACAAAAGTAGGGAGCAGAGAGTGTCAGCATTTTGTGTTGGGCAACTAAAAAGTGTTGGGAAGTCCGCCCAATCGAATAGTAGTGGCGTAATAGGCTGTAAGCCAGCATGCTGCACCACACATACCTGTATTAATGGCAACCTTTTGCATCGTCTTATCTATATGCAATTATAATACCAGCAACCACCCCCCTCATGCACAGAATGTGTGTGAGTGGTTGTCTTATTGGTATTTTTGCATTGGTGTAATCTCCTCATGTATTATAATGTGGCTTTTCTGCATACTGGTGTGAACAGGTATCAATTCAATGTGCAGTTTTTTTATTATCTAAGTGTTCCCCTAGTGGAGGGGGGTGTGAGCTACTGCTCGGCAATTACCTGCACCTGTTTATCTTTCCCAAGTAGCACAGAGGCTTGTGTTGCCTCCTACTGGGTTCAGTCTTTAGTCTAGCCATTGAGCCTTAAGTATGGCCTTGTTGTGGTTTTGAGTAACTAATGCCCCATTTTTCTGTGATTTTTCACATGACCACTGAAGCGAGAGATTGAATGAGTGATGTACATGATGTCACTGCTGGGGAAGCAGGAGGGGGACACCAGAGCGTCAGAGCCGCTGGAATGGCAGCACAAGCTAAAATGAGCCACATTCATTTTTTTATTTTTCCAATACAGAGGTTTTGAAATATTTTTGAAAACCCCTTTAAATAACCTACAGAACCACCCAAGCATTCACAACTCAAACATAACCCAGTCAATGGTCAATTTTACTAAACTAAAATTATGAAACCTAATATACAAAAACATCTCATCATGAAAACACGCATCCGATATATTTTAAAACTTAATTTTATAGAATATGCTAAAGGAATGTAAATGTCTTAAGAATGCATGTTCCACCAAATCTTAACTTCAGTTCTTCCTTCTGTAGTTTTCCAATTAACCATGACTGAAACATATGATACCAACACAATTTTGTCCAGGAATCAAACCAAACAAAGTAAATTACATGAGATTTATTTGTAATGGAACCATTACACTGTTAATAAAACCTCCAGTATGACCACAGATCAAATGCCCTGTCTTATTTTTGGAAGTCTTAAAAATGCCCATTTTTTTTCTTTCTGGTCTGGGGTATTATACAAAGGATCACGTACCGTATTATGTTTGCTTATTATATAATGCACAGTCATGTGTTTAGCAGAGGATATGTTTCGGCTGCTGAGCCTTCGGGGTAAGGTCTCTCTATAAAGAACTTCATGTTTTACTGCTAATTTAAGCACCAAACCATTTAAAGGGTCTTCTGTATGGTCTCACAGGTGATCCATGAAGACACTTCATGGGGTACCTGGGTACAAATCCAACTAAGCACAACATCTGCAAGGAGTTTGTTGGTTCTCCCTGTGTTTTTATGGGTTTCCTTCAGGTACTCTGGTTTCGCCCACACTCCAAAAAACGGTAGGTTAGTCTAAAATTTCGATATAGTCCGAATGGGGACAAGGACCAATGTGGACAATGACAATCTCTGTACAGCGCTATGGAACGTAGCAGCACTATATAAATGAGGATAAAAGCTGAGCTCTGTGATGTGGTTTATATGATAGAGGAGAGGAGCTGAGCTCTGTGATATATAGGGTTATATGATAGAGGAGAGAAGCTGAGCTCTGTGATATATAGGGTTATATGATAGAGGAGAGAAGCTGAGCTCTGTGATATATAGGGTTATATGATAGAGAAGAGCAGCTGAGCTCTGTGAGATATAGGGTTATATGATAGAGGAGAGGAGCTGAGCTCTGTGATATATAGGGTTATATGATAGAGGGAGAGAAGCTGAGTTCTGTGATATATAGGGTTATATGATAGAGAAGAAAAGCTGAGCTCTGTGATATATAGGGTTATATGATAGAGGAGAGAAGCTGAGCTCTGTGATATATAAGGTTATATGATAGAGGGAGAGAAGCTGAGCTCTGTGATATATAGGGTTATATGATAGAGAAGAGAAGCTGAGCTCTGTGATATATAGAGTTATATGATAGAGGAGAGGAGCTGAGCTCTGTGATATATAGGGTTATATGATAGAAGCTTCTCTCCCTCTATCCTATAATCCTATATAGCTCTCTTCTCTCCTCTATCATATAATCCTATATAGCTCTCTTCTCTCCTCTATCATATAATCCTATATATCTCTCTTCTCTCCTCTATCATATAATCCTATATATCACAGAGCTCAAATGTTTTTATAAAAATAAAAACATATCTAAGTGAATAACAACGTAATCAAAACGTAATGAAACCGCTGACGCGTTTCGGACATGATGAGTAAGGATGTGTGTCAGAAACGTGTCAGCGGTTTCATAACGTTTTGATTCTTGTTTTTATACACTTGGAAATGTTTTGGTTTTTACAATAAAATCTTGCTGCTTTTTACTCTCCAAAAACATAGGTGCGAAGTGTGCTGGTTCATGTTTTCATTTGACATTATGGATGATTGAACAAGGGATCATCCGAATTGTTGCACTTCACTCAGGTGAGCTGATTTACTCTTCATTTTGTATTTGAGATGATAAACTTGTGTCACAGAAGGATTTGCTCACTTAGAATCACCTCTTTAACTGCCTTATATATTACTACAGTAGATCTCTACCACATCCAGGATGCTTAATGTTGACTTTGGGAATATGTTTAAAGAATTTTAAATGCTCTCTAACACCTTCTCACCGTAGGGATTTTTATTTACATCATATTTGTTTTTTCCTCTCCACCTTTCTAAAGCCATAACTATTTTATTTTTCCATCTACAAAGATGTAATTTTTGTGGTTTTGGTACCAGGATTAACTAAGATTTTAATTTAGAAATCCTGCACCCAACCACATAAACCTATATATCAAAGAGCTCAGCTTCTCTTTAACTATAATATCCCAATCTTAACCATGGTTGGAAAAAAAAAACATGAAAATTTTGCTTTAAAATTTTCGAACGATAGCCTCAAAGTCACTGGTAATCAACCCGATTGAGTTGGAGATATACTGCAGTAATACACAAGGTACTTAGGAAGGTGCTTCCAAGTGGGCAAACCCTATTGTGAGGTATTTTCCCAAGTCATGCTACTTATCTATCTATCTATCTATCTATCTATCTATCTATCTATCTATCTATCTATCCTATATCTATCTATCCTATATCTATCTATCTATCTATCTATCTATCTATCTATCATATCCTGCTATCAGATAAGACAACAGGAATAACCATAGAGATCACTTGAAGTCCAATCAGTTTTTGGAACAATCACTTTGATAACCGAAGACTTTCTTACAATGAAATTATATTAACAAATTAGTAGATATACAATTTATACAATGTCTCATCATTCCTTAAAGGGACAGAAATGTGTTAAGAAAGCCGGATATGAGAAGATGATGGGTTCACGGAAAGGAAGAAGGTTGTCCAGTAATTAGCAGCGAGTCACAGTAGTTGGTCAAGGTCACTTTTTTCTACCCTCTGAATGACATCTCACGTACCAATATGTTACTAAATGACTGACATGTCCCCGATTTCCTACAGCTAGATTGCAGCCTGGCGGCCAACAGATGGCCTGGTCAGCTCTCATCTCATCAACCATTTTCACACCTTTTCATTGAAGACTATTACATTCCTCTTCTACATGGCCGGTCAAAGGGGAAACCAATGACTCAGGATCTAGAATGTCTGACCCTAAAGTTCGCAAGAAAAATGTTTTTTTTTTGGTTTTTTTTTACTAAACAAAAGGAGAGCAAATAAAAGCACAAAAATAGAAAATTTCTGCAGGAATCTGACTGCTGCGAGCTCAGAAAATACATATTCTTAAAATCTTATTATTAGTATTGAGTTAAATGGGTTGTCCAGGACTTAAAAAAAAAGCTCGTTGGTTCACTGAGGTAGGATTAGCATTAGAAAAAAAGAAGTAACCGCACCTCCATGACGCTCCTGTACCATCCTGGCTGCCGTCCCGTACATCGTGGCTGTTCACATGCTATGTGCAGCCAATCATAGGCCACACCATCACGTGCATGTGACCGCTCTGGACTGTGACTGGCTGCACATAGCATAGTCTAGAGAAAAAAGGATTCAATCACCAAAAGCCTTCTTCACCATGAGAACTGTGAACCTGTGGAATAGCTGCCCGAGGAGTAGGTCACAGCAGGAATCATTGAAGGTTTCAAGAAAGGCTTAGATAACTACTTACTACTCAATAATATTAATACTTATGTAGCCATATAAAACATTTAGATCCATTCTGATGGCAATTTTGATATTAGGAATGAAATATTCCTTTAAGACAGATTGGTTCTTGCCTTATGGGTTCAAAGTCTTCATCATTAGGGGAAAGAAAGCTTAAAAATGTCCCCCCCCCTCCCTTTATCCACATCTTTCCCCTCCCTTGATTGAAGTTGATGGACATATGTCTTTTTTAACCATACTAACTATTTAACTAAATAGTGCAGCAAAATATGCTACTTTTTGTATCAAAGAGGTGGAAACCTGATGAAACAGAGCCAAACTAAAGTAAACGGAAACCAAATAAAATCTAGTAAAATTAATGGTGGCGGTTATATTCCGTTTTTCACCTTTCATAATGGAAAAGATCAATAAAATCCCACATAATCCCTGTTCTCCCAGCTCCTTGGGCATCTATGATGTCCCCTCTATGACTGGTGACTGGCTCCGGTGGTCACCTATCATGTGGATACTCTATCACTGAAGCCAGGTGAACAGAGACCAAAAGTAGACCTGGAATCCATCATTACAGGAGCATTAGGGGATTGTAAAGTAGGGTATGTTCACACGGCTGATTTTGAAGCAGTTTTCGGAGCATTTATGCTTCCAAAACAGCATCAAAATCGCATCTGAAACATGCTTCTTCAGAAAGGGTTTTAGACACGTTTCTCGGCGCGTTTTTGGAAGAGATTTTGGGCGATGTTTTTAACACTGTTTTCACCCGTACAAATCAATAGCCAGGTCAAAACGCGCCGAAAAACTCATCAAAAGACGCGCCGAGAAACGTGCCTTAAACACGCTTCAAGAATTGACATGACACTTCTTTTTTTTAGCGCCCCAAAACAGCTTCCAAAGAAGCCCGTAAAAACCTTGTCGTGTGTGAACTACAGCGCTGTTTTATATAGGAATCAATTAAATGAACTGAGAGCGTTTTGGACACTGTTTTGGGCATGGAAACGCTCCAAAAATCACGTCCAAAACAGCGTGCAAATAAGCTGTGTGAACATACCCTAAGTAGTGCACATTTTACTATCTTAGATTTCTCCCAATATGTGGTGATTCCAAAAGTAAGACACCCACCTATCAGACATTTATGGGGTGTTTTTTGGCTAAGCTATAAATGTTTCAAGTAGCAAAGAAATCCTGTTGTTATATAACCTTACACGGATGACACCTTTATAGGGCACCAGTCACAATTACGCTTAAATGGGGGGTTCCCACCTTGCGATAGGATCTGCCATCAAAATCTGACAGGTGCAGGTCCTGCCGCTGAAAACTGCAGTTATTCTGGGAACGGGCTCTCAAAAGTGTTGGCTCAGAACGGAGAGCTGGTTATACTTGTGCACAACTCTCTGTTCTGTTCTATGGGAGTTCTGAGTACAGATGAGCAGTGTATTCGGCTGTACTTAGAAGTCCCGTAGAACAGAATGGAGAGTTTTGTGCATGTGCAATCGGCGCTCTGTCCTGAGCCAACACTTTTGAGGACCCGTTCCTGAGATAAGTGCAGGTCCCAGAGGCGGAACCTGCACATATCAGATTTTGATGGCAGATCCTATAGCATGGCGGGAACCTCCCATTTAAGTGTGAATTGTACAATGTAGAAACCATACGGTTACAGTCTTGGACTATGTGTAGTTTAACAACTAGTAATACTACTATGTGATAGTTGATAATTGCCCTTTTAACTAGCGCTTACCCTGGGATTCATTTATCTCGTGACTACTCTGGAAGTATGAACGCATATCTGACTTCGGCAAGGTGAATTGGCGTATACTTCTACAGCACAAAATAGAGCTAAAAGTCATTAGTCAGCCTGTCATTCCGGCACTAGAACAGCATCCAAGACAAGCACACGCTGTGCACTGATTGTGTGTTTTACTCGATAAAGAGAGACCATTATCTGACGTTGGCTTCGGGGCAAGTCAGTGTTTCTTGTTGGAAACAAGTGTTTAAAATACTGACCTGTCTATGCTGATTTGGAACAAATGACATACAGTGTTTCGAGTAACCTCAGTCATAATATACACTTCAGCTTTAATTTGCTAAAAACTAAACACAAATTATCCGCTGTAAGCAAAACAGTACATCAAAGCCTACGGAGAGGGTTTCTTTCTCCGGAAACATTGTACTAGTGACCTCACCCATGAATGCTGGAATGTATTTTTTGATTCAAAGGGTTTCTTTTTG
>JAODAL010020959.1:0-68181 GCA_025379985.1 Phyllomedusa bahiana | reverse complement strand
AAACCCCTTTTAAAGGACGTCTAGGGAAAAACCCGGGCATTTGGGGGGGGTTTTTTAGACCGCCGGGGACCGAAAAATTTGAGCATGTTCATTTTTCCCCGCCGGGGTTTTTTTGGGGGAAATTTATGAAATTCAATGTGAGGGGGGGGGCCCTTTTCTCCGCAAACCGCGGGAAAGCCGTCCCGTCCCGGCCCGTGTGCATGGCAACAAAACAGTGCAAATACTTTCCGACTGGTATTTGCACTGTGCCGTGTGAACGGCCCGTAAAGGTTGAGCGTTTCAGACCAAAAGGATAGTGTCTACTCACACCATGGTCTCCCAAGCAGAAAATTCTGAAATTCCCCTTTGGTTCAAAACATATAAAATACAATTACAACTGCATTTCTGAAATTTATATCTGTGTTCACTTTTTTTAAATTGTTTAAAACATTACTCTTCATGTCCTGGACAAGAGCTGGATGCTGATTATTTTTCAAGTCAAGGTCTAACCACCCATATCCGACACGGAGCTTCCTCATTTCCTTGCACTGGTGACCTTGTGATAGGTAACTATAAAATTTATTATGTGAGCAAAACAGACCCCCCTTTTCTTATGGGGACTTTTGGAACCTAATGTCTTATGAGTCATTGATCCCATGTTCCTAGAGCATTGATGTCCATTATAGTTAAGGTCAACGAAATGGCCCACGCCAGAACGAATGAGCAGAAGTCAGGTCCACTTTAAGACGAAGCTCTGCTAAGCAGCATCTTTTATAATGTTTAGTCTTTGGGGGAAAACCCCTGGAATACTGTAAATTACCGCCAAGCACCAGGATGCTTTTACCTGTCGCCAAAAAAAAAAGTTTGGAAAAAAACCCCAGCTCTGCTCCCAAGACTAACATTTTTAGCTGTACTTTCTACAAATGGCCGCATAAAACCATAAAGCAGAACAGCACAGGGCTTTAATTAAATAATAAGACTGGGAACATATTTCAGTATTTAAATATTTTAACGCATTGTTTGGAAAACCTAATCCTTTCTTTCTATAGCTGAAAAACCCTAATTAAATTTTTCCCCTTAAAAAACTAATTTTAAAAACGTTTTTCCTTCTTATGTAGTACTTATTGTTATGGATAATGTAAAGCTTTACAAACAATGGGACGCTCCACTTGGGATTACTGGGTATTTATATAAACCAGAGCAGGATTCTATAGATACCAATTTTTTGAGGGAAAGCTGCTTGGAAAAAAAAAAAAATGCTTAAATAGGGGACGTTAACCTGGCCATAAACATTACAGAAAGTCAGATGAACCCGTCCATTTCAGCAGCACCATCTGATGATCTGAAGTGTGTGTGTGTTAACCAAACAGGAGGATCATGTCTGTTGAAGAGCATCGTGCTTGATCCTGCCAGACCACGCCTTGTTTGGTATGTTCACACATCGGACTTTTCCGATTGGAACAATCTGACTTGTTTTACTCTGCAGAAATCCGAGGTGACAGCTTGGATTTCTGCTGAAGATTTTTTACTTAAAGGGGTTGTCTTGATACAAAGAATAGCTTTCAAAATGTAGGGAACACTAAATGAAGACATTTTCCAAATATATTGCGTTGTTCATCTTTTTTTGTTAAGGAGCTACAAGTGATTTTATTACCTTCTGTGCTCTCTCTGGTTCCCCAAGTGACGGACCTGTGAACTCCCTCTTCCCTGTTGTTTGTTCTTTCTGATAGGAGGAAGTTAAATCATCACTCAGGTCAGGGACTGCAGTGTGAGATCTTGTGTGTTATCTGATCTTTCAGACAAGAGACTACAGTATATACTCGATTATAAGCGGTGTTTTTCAGCACACAAAATGTGCTGAAAAACCCTCCCTCGGCTTATACACGACTCACTGTTGGCGCTCATGCGCAGCGATGGCCCGAGTGCTGACAGGGACGCTTCAGTTATATGCGGCTCCTCGGGGGCGCATATAACTGAAGGCCGAGCACGGGTGACAGTGTCCCAGGCGCTGCGCTGGCCCGGGCACTGTCCGTCATCTCTTCCCCTGCATGCGACTCTCCGGAGCGCACCCCAGGTGAAAAGATACCACTGCGGGCACAGAGCGGGGCGCTCCGTGCTCCGCAGTGGGCTCCGGGCGGCCGCAAAAATCGCGGCTGTCCGGAGCTCCCCGCACAGGCAGCGTGCCCTGTCATCACGCTGCTGCGCGGCCCGATGACGTCAACCCCCTGTGCCGGGAAGAGCGCGCGGGACGAGGGGGGGGGGGGGGGGGCGGGGAGGCCGGGCCCGTGAGGGAGACGGAGCACGGGGAGGGCCCGGTAAGTGATTTTTTTTTTTTTTTAAAAACGTTGCCTACCCCTGCCTATTTACTGCCTATTGCTGCCTAGTACTGCCTATACCCTACCAATACCTGCCTAGTACTACCTATACCTCCCTTTAGTACTACCTATACCTGCCTAGTACTACCTATACCTGCCTATAACCCTCCCCTATACCTCCCTAGTACTGCCTATAAGCCTACCTATACCTGCCTAGAAATGACCTATACCTGCCCAGTACTACCTATACCTGCCTATTACTGCCTATAAGCCTACCTATACGTGCCTAGTTACTACCTATACCTGTCTAGTACTGCCTATAAGCCTACTATACCTGCTTAGTACTGCCTATACCTGCCTAGTACTACCTTACTGCCTAGTACTACCTTTTCCCTCCCTAGTACTCCCTTTATAAGCCTACCTATACCTGCTAGTACTGCCCTATACCTGCTAGTACTACCTATTAGCCTACCTATACCTGCCTAGTACTTGGGGGACATTTAGCTGCCTATACCAGCCTGGGGGGGAAATTAAATCCCTATTCCCCAGCCTATTGGGGGACATTAAACTGCCTATACCTCCATATGGGGGACATTTAACTGCCTATACCTGCTTATAGGGGACATTTAACTACCTATACCTGCTTATAGGGGACATTTAACTACCTATACCTGCCTATGGGGGACATTAAACTGCCTATGTAATTTTAGTTGGTTTTCTATTTTTATTTTTTAAATTCCACCAGTAGCCGCTGCGTTTTCCACCCTAGGCTTATAATCGAGTCAATTAAAGCTTTCCCGTTTTTTTGTTGGCAAAAGTAGGGGGCCTCGGTTATACTCGGGTCGGCTTATACTCGGAGGGATATTCGGTAATTATTGTTTACATTAGATCAGAAGCTTTCTGGACTCAGAGAAGGTAATTTAGCTAATCTGGACTGATTTAAACAGAGAAGTTGAATACATGGAGCTCATATTTCTAATTACAGACTACTTAACCAGGAAGTGACAGAGCGCAGCAGCATTATTTCATTCATGCATCCTATGAAACTTTGAGATGAGACAACCCCTTTAACGGAGGCAGTATTCACATATGACTTAAACGAGTGTTGGCCCCATATTAATGGGGCTATCCCCCCATGTCACCCGTGGAGGAGCGGGTCTGGATGATATCTTTTAGCCTTCTATAAATGGAAAAACTGTTTTTGACATCCAGGGGTTGAAAATCTGTACAGACCTACAACTGCCTATGAACTAAAAATCCTGTAGGATCTCTCTTACCTGTATAAATACTATAAAGAGAGATTTGGGTCACAAATGCTAGTAGCAAACAAATCAATGCTTACATTAGATTCCTGTTTCTAGTTGTAAACAAGAATCTACTGATTAAGTTGAGATTTTGAAAATATTTCTTATTTTCCCAAAAATTGTCCACAGCTCCAGCCTTCTCCGACCTAAATCCTTAAAGGGAACCTGTCGGCAATTTTTTTTTTTTTTTTACGAATTACAACAAGACACGGATACATACTTGTTTCTTCTTACTCTTTTTTTTTTTCTGATTGTAGAATTCTTAATTAGGTCATCTATAGCTGATTGCCATCTACAGCTTTCTTGCCTGCACTGCTTTTAACAGCATTAAGAGAGATGCTTTACAGCAGCTTCATGCACATAGGAGCCTGTGGACTGGATCAAATTGACTTCTATAGGAGAGTTTTCTATGCACGTTCTGTAACCTGGGAAGAAATCAGTGTGCAGGGAGGGAGAGCTGTGACATCTCCTATTGTGACTGGTAGATCCTGTGTTATCTATACACATTAATGTCACCTTTCAGTGTAATCCTGCTTGTGCTGATAATGAGGAGACTGCTCTACAGAACAGGAAGTGTCAGACTATTATTAGGCCTAGTGGCCAAAGTGAAAACTGCAGGACTTCAGAATTTTTTAAAAAAATATGAAAATATGGAAAATTGAAAAAACACAAACACATTTTTAAAGAAATTTAGGTTAACATAAAAATATGAGTGAATTAATTTTTTGATGACACATTCCTTTTAATCCCTGTTGTCTGTTGAAACTAAAATAAATTGATATTTTAATACAACAAAGAGGGACACTGATAATTGAAGCAATAAAGTGGTTAAAAACTGACCTTTCGGCAAGAAAAATAAATTGCTAAAACAATAGTAACAGGGGAAAAACCATTATCCATCATTTATAACAGAAAAAGTAATATGAAGTGTAACGAAACAAAACGTTGGGCCATGTTCACACATTTGTTGTCCTGATGGCAGGTCTAAGAGTAGGTTTACATGAGGACATATACAGTCTCTGACAAAAGGGAGTACACCCCTTACATTTTTGTAAATATTGTATTATATCTCATCATGGGACAACACTGAAGATACGACACTTTGATACAATGTAAAGTACAGTGTACAGCTTGTATAACAGTGTAAGTTTGGTGTGCCCTCAAAATAACAATACAGCCATCAATCTCTAAACCGCTGGCAACAAGAGTGAGTACAAATTGTGCCGAATTTGCCTTTTTCACTCCACGAGTCTTGTGACTCGTTAATGTTACAAGTACTCAGGTGTGAATGGGGGACAAATGTGTTAAATATGGTGTTATCGCTCTCATACTATCTCATACGGGTCACTGGAAGTTCAACATGGCATCACATGGTAAAGAACGGTCTGAGGATCTACAGAAAGATGGCCTTGGCTATAAGAAGATTGCCAACACCCTGAAACTGAGCTGCAGCACGGTGGCCAAGACCATACAGTGGTTTAAAAGTTTCACTCAGAGCAGGTCTCCCTCTGGTTAACCAAAAAAGGCGAGTGCACATGCTCAGCATCATAAACAGAGCTTCTCTTTTCAAAATAGACGTATGAGTGCTGCCAGCATTTCCACAGAGGTTAAAGGGGGTGGGGATGGGGGTCAGTCTGTCAACTCTCAGACCATATGCCACATACTGCAAAATGGTCTGAATTTAAGTCGTCCCAGAAGGAAGCCTCTTCTAAAGCTGAAACACAAGAAAGCCCGCAAAAAGTCTGCTTTTCTTACGCAAATTAAGAATATTGATTACTTGAACCAGGTTCTGCACTCTAATGAGACCAAGATAAACTTATTTGGTTCAGATGGTGTCACTCGTGTGTGTCGACAACCAAGTCCACACACAGACACAGACAGACAGACACAGACAGACAGACACAGACAGACAGACAGACACAGACAGACAGACAGACACAGACAGACAGACACAGACAGACAGACACAGACAGACAGACAGACACAGACAGACACACAGACAGACAGACAGACACAGACAGACAGACACAGACAGACAGACAGACACAGACAGACAGACACAGACAGACAGACAGACAGACAGACAGACACAGACAGACAGACAGACACACACACACAGACAGACAGACAGACAGACACAGACAGACACAGACAGACAGACAGACACAGACACAGACACAGACAGACAGACAGACACAGACAGACAGACAGACACAGACCGACACAGACACAGACACACAAAAGACAGACACAGCGACAGACACAACACGCAGACCACAACAGACCCCAAACAGACACAGACAAAACCAAGCGACAGACACAGACAGACACAGACAGACAACACGCAGACACAGACAACACAGACAGACAGACAGACAGACAGACAGACACAACAGACAGACACAGACAGACACACAGACGCACAGACAGACAGACACAGAAGACAAGCAGACGACACAGACAGCAGAACAGACAGACACGGGACAAAAAAAACAGACAACCAGAAGAAAAGACAACACGACAGACACAGACGGACGACACAACAGACAGCAGACACAGACAACAGACAGTCACAGACAGACAGTCACAGACAGACAGTCACAGACAGACAGACAGTCACACACAGACAGACAGTCACAGACAGACAGACGGGGACCCGACAACAGACAGACAGACGACAGACAGACAGACAGACAGACACGCAGACCAGCACGACGACACAGAAGACACAGACAGACAGACACAGACAGACGAACAAAGACAAGACACGACAGACACAGACAACACAGACAGACAGACACAGACAGACGGAACAGACAAAACAAGAAAGACACAGACAAACAGACAGCACAGACAGACACACGCACAGACAGACAAGACGACAAGACAAAACCAGCACAGACAGACAACGACCAGACAACGACGACACAGACGACAGACAACCAGACAGACAGACGGGGAGACAGACAGACAGACAAGACAACAGACAGACACGCAGACAGACAGACACAACGACGAAAACACAGACAGACAGACAGACAGACGGGAGACAGACAGACACAGACAGACAGACAGACACAGACAGACACAAAACCAGCACACAAACACAGACAAACACACAGACAGACAGACACAGACAGACAGACACAGACAGACACAGACAGCACAGCAGACGAAAGACAGAAAGACAGAAGAACAGACGACACAGACACAGAAGCCCAAAGACAAAAAGACAGACACAGACAGACACAGACACAGACAGACACAGACAGACACAGACACAGACAGACAGACACAGACACAGACACACACACAGACAGACACAGACAGACACAGACAGACACAGACAGACAGACACAGACAGACAGAGACAGACAGACGCAGACAGCACAGAAGACACAGACAGACCAGACAGACAGCCCAAGACAGACGACACAGACAGACGACAGACCCCAACAGACGCACAGAAGCCAGACGACAGACACAGACAGACAAGACAGACAGACACAGACAGACCAGACAGACAGACACAAAAGACACGACAGCAGAAGACACAACAGACGGGACAACACAGACAGACGACAGACACAGACGACAACAACACAGACGAAGAAGACACAAAGACAGACAGACACGACGGGGAAGCACAGACAGACAGACAGACACAGACAGACAGAAGACACAGACAGAACAGACAGACAAGCAGACAACAAGCAGACAACAAACAGACAGACACAGAAGACACAACAGACAGAACAGACAACAAAAACAGACAGAACAGACGACAGACACAGACAGACAGACAGACAGGGAGACAGACAGACACAGACAGACAGACAGACCAGACAACAGACCAGACAGACAGCCCCAAAGACGACAGACACAGACAGACACAGACACAGACAGACACAGACACAGACAGACAGACACAGACAGACAGACACAGACAGACAGACAGACAGACAGACAGACAGACACAGACAGACAGACACAGACAGACACAGACAGACACAGACAGACACAGACAGACAGACAGACACAGACAGACAGACAGACACAGACAGACACACAGACAGACAGACACAGACAGACAGACACACAGACACAGACAGACACACAAAGACAGAACGACAGACAGACAACAAGAAGACAGAACAGACAGAAGACAAAACCAGACAAAAACAGACAGACAGACAGACACGAAACAAGACGACAACGAACAGAAAACAGACAGACACAGAAACAGACACAGAAACAGACACAGAAACACAGAAACAGACACAAACAGACACAGAAACAGACACAGAAACAGACACAGACACACACGACAACACAGACAGACAGAGCACAGACGACAGGACGACACAGACAGACAGACAGACACAGAAACAGACAGACACAAAGACAGACAGACACAGACAGACAGAAGACACAACAGACAACAGACACAGACAGACACAGACACAGACAGACAGACACAGACGAAGACGGGACACGACAGACAGAACAGGACAGACAGACACGACAGACAAAAAACCAGAACAACGACACGACGAAGACACGACAGACACAGACAGACACAGACAGACAGACACAGACAGCACAGACAAAGACACAGCAGCACAAAGACACAAAAGACACAGACAGACAGCACAGACAGACAGACGACACAGACGACAGACACAGACGACGACACAGAAGCACAGACAGACAGACAGACAGACACAGACGACAGACAGACCAGACAGACACAGCAGACAGAAAACAGCAGACAGCACAGACAGACAACACAGACACGACGACACAGACAGACAGACACAGACAGACAGCCCAGAACGACAGACGGGACACAGACAGACAGCCCAAGACAGCCAAGACAGAAGACACACGACACAGACAGACCAGACAGACACAGACAGACAAGACGCACACAGACACGCAGACGCACAGACAGACAGACAGACCAGACAGACAGAAGAAACAGACAGACAGACAGACCAGACAGACGACAGACACAGCAGACAGACAGACACGGGACAGACAGACCAGACGGGACAGACAGACACAGACAGACACAGACGACGACACAGACGACACCGACAACAGACCAACAGACCAGCAGACACGAAGACAGACACAGACAGACGACAGCACAACAGACACGACAGACAGACACAGACAGACGACACAGACAGACAGAACAGACAGCAGACACAGACAGACCAGCAGACAGCACAGACAGAAAAGAAAACAGAACAGACAAAAACACAGACAGACACAGACAGACAGACACAGACAGACACAGACAGACACAGACAGACAGACACAGACAGACACAGACAGACAGACACAGACAGACAGACACAGACAGACAGACACAGACAGACAGACAGACAGACAGACACAGACACAGACAGACAGACAGACACAGACAGACAGACGACCAGACAAAAGACAGCACAGAAGACCGACAGACACAGACAACACAGACAGACAAGCCAGACACGACAGACACAGACAGACAACACAGACAGACCAGCGACACAGACAGACAGACAGACAGACACACAGACAGACACAGACAGACACAGACAGACAGACACAGACGACACAACAGACGACACAGACGACAAGACAGACACAGACGCACAACAGACAGACACAGACAGCCAACAGACACAGAAGCAGACACAGACGGGACACAGAAAACAGACAGAACAGACAGACAGACACAGCAGACAGACACAGACAGACGACACAACGACGACACAGACAGACAGACACACAGAGAGACACACAGACAGACAGACAGACAAAACAGACACAGCCAGACAGACAAGACAGACACAGACAGACAAGACAGACACGACAGACACAGACGACACAGACAGACCAGACAGACACAGCAGCCGACGACACAGCAGACACAGACGACAGACACAGACAGCAGACACAGACAGACGACGACAAGACAGACAGACAGCAGACAGACAGACAGACAGACAGACACGACAGACAGACGCAACACAGGACATAGACAGACAGACACAGAAAACAGAAAAGACAGACACGAAGACAGAACAGACAGACACAGACAACAGACACAGACAGAACAGACAGACAGACCAGACAGACAACACAGCAACAGACACAGAAGACAGCACGACAGACAGACACAACAGACAGACACAGACAGACGGAAAGGGGGGGGGAAGACAGACACAGACACAGACCAGACAGACAGACACAGACGACAGACACAGACGACAGACACGACAACACACAACAGACCACACACGACCACCCGACACACAACCAACACAACAAGCACACACACAGACACACCCAGACAACACCACAGACACACAACAGACAACACACAGACAACACCCCGACACACACACGACCAACACAACACACACCAGACACACACACACACACACCAGACACACACACGACACACACACACACACACACACACACACACACGACCAAAACCACAGACCACCAAAAAACAAAACACACACCACAGACACACCCAAAAAAACAGACACACACAGACCACACAACAACACAGACAACACAGACACACACAGACACACACAGACACACACAGACACACACAGACACACACAGACACACACACTCCGTTATCAGGCAGGAGGCTGTGTGACTGTTATATGGAGGGAACACAGGACATAAGACTGTGTTATATGATGGGACCTATGAGTAATTACCCAGATCATTCACCTTAGATCTGGGAGATGAGTATACAGCCAGCAGCCCTCTCACATAGATGGTTTTACTTTCGGTTTTAACAGCTCAGAGGGGAGTAAATACTGAGTGTTCAGTCAGCCAATCACAGTGCAGGGGGCGTGTCCAGGGAGTTTCCTGTCTGGGGACACATCCGACCGTGGGCGTGTCCCAAGAGGCTGAATGAAATGTCAGCCAGCCAATCACAGAAAATGGGGCGTGTCCCGACAAGCAGCTGCAAAAAATAGCTATTGATGCACAGTAAGGCTATGTTCACACTGTGTAATTGCGAGGACGTATTTCGCCCCGCAATTACGCTGTGGATATGGGGTCGGGGCGGCAGACCACCAGCCCCATAGACATGCCTTATTCTCGGCGCGTATACGCCGTGAATAATTGACATGTCACTTCTCTCCCCGTTCGCCGTATTGTGAGAGCAGGGAGAGGAAACTGTGGATTACCGTAATGACTAGAACGTATCCCGCCCCGTATTTCGTGCAGTACAGCGCGAAATACGGGGCGAGATACGTCCCATTTTAAGCCATGTGAACATAGCCTAAAGCTCATATCTGCTATACTACGTGGATTTAGGTAAAGCAAATCAATTACAAAAGTGCTTGTTTTTACTGTCCCCATAATCTGAGATATGATCTTTGTAGCGAGAAAACCCCTTTAAAACAGTACTGAAATATGGTAGCCACACAAAATATTTGAACTGTGGTACATTTTGTCCATATTCACTTGTTGACAGCGGTTTAGACATTGAGGCTGTGTGGTGCGTTATTTTGAGGACACACTAAATTTACACTGTTATACAAACTGTATACATGTTTACATTACATCAGTGTCATATCTGTACCCCCGTGTATCTCGTGAAAAGATATAATACAATATTTGCAAAAATATAAGGGATGTACTCACTTTTGTGAATCCACTTTTGTGAAATGTGAATCCGCACCAAAAATCCCCAATTTGTAGATGCTTGTATTTTTTAAATGTACTACCTGTTTCAATAAAGCTAATCTGCACCTTGGCTGTTTGATCCAGAATCAGAGTAGACTACGTGTTAAAGAAGAGACATGTCTCTAGTTTTTCCCATGAGACGGATTTAAAATCCATGTAGGGAAATTCCCCATCGTCTCCACTGACCGGGACAAAAATTCCCCAAAAACCCTCTCTCCCATTAAGATCTTTCGGCCATATCTGGTATTGCAGCTTAGTTCCACTCTCCCACTTTGAATGGTGCTGATAATAAAACAATGGTGGTGAGGCTCACGGACAAAAATTTCAGACAACCCCGAAAGAAAATAACAGCAGCGGGGTCAACTGATCACCCAAATCTGATAAATCTTCAAATCTTCTTGTTCAAACAGCGTTTTTGGACGAGGTTTTCGGAGAGTTTCCTCGCCCAAAACGCCCCCAGTTCATTTAATTGATTCCTATGTAAAACCTTGTTGTAGTTCACACAAGACGAGGTTTTTACACGCTTCTTTGGAAGCAATGAAAAAGAAGTTTCATGTTAATTCTTGAAGCGCGTTGTAGGTGCGGTTTGGCCACGGTTTTTGTCCTGGCTATTCATTTGTATGGGTGAAAACCTCGTCCAAAACCTGATCAAAGCCTTGTCAAAAACCTCGTCTGAAGAAGCGTGTTTCAGGCGAGGTTTTGATGTGGTTTGGATGGGTTTTTGGGGGAGGAAACACCCCCAAAAACCTCGTCCAAAAATGCCGTGTGAACATGCCCTTATATTCCTAGTAGGCAGAGGGAAGACATACATGCAACAAAGCTGCAGAACACCACATGACAGATACAGACCTAAATAAGTCACCTTTTAGATGGTAGATGTTACTACAATCTTCAGCCATCCCACTGCAATATCTGTTTCATTATACAGGCAGTCCCCGACTTACATCACCTAGTTACAAACGGAGACTTATGTGGCATGCAGGCACTTGAAGTTCCATATTCTACAGCAAATAGAAGCTGTGGGACTACAAGTTCCAGCATGCCACAGTAACACATGATGTGAAAATGAGGTGAAATATTCTTAATAGGGGCACAGACAGTAAAACAAATGTAAAAACCCTTACCTGCGCTATCTGAAACAAAAAAAAAAAAACCTTGGTGGAGTTACAGTGTAATACCGATACCTGCGTTCTGCTTACAAACAAATTCAACTTAAGAACAAACCTACAGTCCCTATCCTGTTTGTAATCCGGGGACTGCCTGTATTGTGTTTTTGAATGGTATGTGTGTGCACTACAATCCTCAGCCATCCCACTGCAATACCATCCACAGATGTTACAGATTTAACCCAGGGATCAATGTGTGGCGTCTGTCTCAGAGCAAACAGCCAGTGCAGAAAGCTGCTGCTGTGTGCATACACGCCTAACATTACTTTGGAGAAATTATTATGCTCCATGTCGGTCTTTACATTTAATAGGAAGCCTTTATGGGCTCAGCAGGATAATAAATGCTCCAAATTCAATGCTCAGTCACGGGTAGTTTAATACCGCTAGAAACTCAGAGCAGTTTGCGGCCTGTGTACATGCTACTGAACTTTTGCAAAAAGCCCAGTCGGAGTCATGAAAGGTAAAAAAAAAAAAAAAAAAGTTTCAAAACACACACACACACACAAAAAACTGTACCTTTGTGATGTAGAATTTTTTTAACCCATCCAAAAATGAAGTAAAAATTGAGGCCACCTGAGGTTTAAGAGCATGCCCTGTAAAATAAAAATACATACATGCACAAATAAATCAAATATAAATGAGTAAGCGGCTGTGATGAACGTTCAATGAGAAAGCATTCAAGCTCAATTGTGTCATTTCTGGGGAGGAACATAGAGGTAAATGCGTTCTGGCCATCTCACTGCTAAGCTGGGAGGTCATCCCCTGAGGTAGGTGCCTGGCTGGGCGCAGAATGAAAGGGTTACATGTAGAAGCTGCTTCTAGCTATAGCCATGCCAACTAAGACCTCGACTGCTCGTGGCGGGAAACAAAACAGACGTTCATATGACATAAAATATCCTATGGGCCTGGAAAGCTCCCACATAAAGCTTTAGGAGTCGTGTAAACAGAGATAAACTAGGATTTGGCAGCAGTTCCTTGCTCTGCCCTTATAAGTTTATGTAAAATAAAAACCGACAGAGATGGTAAAATATATGTCGTATCAAAGAGTTGTTCCCATTTCATTGATCAGCTTTATAAATGTTGGCAAAGGTAAATAAAAATTATTACCAAATACACTGCTGTTCTGATTTTGCTTCTCTTCAGAGTTAGAGAAGATCTTATCTCCTACATGTGTACACAAGCTTCCCTAGGTTACCAGCCACCTCTCTCTGCTCTGTAGGCCTAGCTGGAATGGAGAAGTCACCTTCAGCAGCACAGGAGCTTGTTTACTGTATACTTCTAAGGCCAGGTTCACAAGGCGTATAGCGGCATGTACCTATGCGCACCGCTATACACCTGGTGTGGGAAGTACGCGCTGGCCAGCGTAAGCACCGGAAACAAGTGACAAATCACATCTTTCTACGGGTGCACAGTATGCGTTGGGGAATACACTGTAAAATTATAGTACTCAATGAGTGCTATGATTTTACCGTATTTCTGGGGTGTACTTCGGGCAGCGCAATTATGCGCCAAAGTACGCGCCGCAAACATGTTGTGTGAACCCCTTAATTGACAGACCTTAACCCTTTAGAGTTCTGTAGCCTTCTGCCCTGCTGTTTAGACCTCTTCATCACCAATGTCCATCTAACATGCTCAACTAGGAATAGCAGAGCTGAAATGTCAATCACTGCTGTAGAACCGCCCACAGCCTGACCATGAAGTGGGAGCATAAAGCTGGCTGTAAAGAACACTGTGAAATAGCATGGTGAGAAAATCCCTTTAACTGCACAAAAGGCTAAGGTATATAAAAGGGGTTTTCTCACCATGAAGTTTCAGAGAGCCTCAGCCAGCTTTAGAATCACACATGCTGTTCAAGCTGTGGGCATGGTTATAGCAGTGATTGACACATCATCTCTGCCATTTCTAGCCATTCCTGTTAGATTGATATGAATGCCAGACATTTATAAAGTGTAGTACTCAGGCTGCAGAGCTTTAAAAGGTGTTTAATTAGCTAAATGATAAGCTTTCAAACTATGTTACTAGAGATAAGATTCTGCAGGAGGTGACTCACTATGGACGGACTGAGTGAGTAATGGCAGCTTAGAGCAATGAGAGATAAGAGAGAGCAGGGAGAGATGGTCGTAACCAGAGAAACCTGTGTCCTCTAAGGGCTCATCCCCACGGCAGAGGTCAAATACTAGTCGGTTTACCCGACCAGTATTTGTCCTGTTTTAGTGCCGTCCCCACGGCACTGGGAGATGGCTTTTCTCCGCGGATAGCGGAGAAAAGCCCTCCCCCTTCATATTGCGATGTTCATAAACCGTCCGAAAACTGGACGGAAGAATGGACATGCACAATGTTTTTCGGGCGGCCTGCTGCACGGTTTTCCATAGCGGCCCGGTGTGTTGGTTTGCAGCCGCTTTTTCAGACGGTTTGCAAAACCTTAAACAGTCTGAAAAAACGTCCGTAAACCGGTGCCGTGGGGACATGCCCTAAGAGGAGACAAAATCTTATCTCCTGACCAAAATAAAATCAGCAAAGCAATGTATTAAAGAAAAAGTCTTCAATTACCTGTCCCTATATGTTAAAAGCTAAACCATCGTAGTGGGAGAATCCCTTTAAGAAACTCCATATAGTCGCTATGCATATCATACATAGATAAAAATTTAACCTAATTCAGCCATGACTGCAGTTATCCCCAATATCCCACTCTCGGCAGGATTACAGAAAGCTGAGCTATGTGGTGGTGGTTCATAAGGTCTTTTTCAGAAGCAGAACTGTAGTCCCCGCAGAAAAATCTAGATCCTGAGTGGAGACAGGCTTATAAATGAATCCATATACAACACCATTACCGAGTTTTACGTCGGTTACATTTAGGGAAGATCATTTGCATCTGTTTTATGGTTACAGCAGGAGAAAAAGTGGAAAAGTGATTAATTCAACCCATTAGTAAAAGTTAATCAATGAAGTGTAATGGGCGGGGGTGGGGGGTTATTGGTTTTTCCTGCAATTCACTTCAAAAGAAATGCTGATCCACATGACTGTGTACTGGACTAGTGACTGTTTTTGTCACTATTTTTGGCCTCCCACAGCCCAACAGATTACGATTATTTAGATTTATAGCACAAATCTACGCCTTGGTTTTTAGCTTACGGTGCACAGACTGGCAAAAATGTTTTCAATTTATTAAGGAGAGTGAGACTTCACAAAATTTGGTGCATGTTACTCTAGAGAACTTCTATTTGAAGGGAACCCATCAGCTACTGTAGTTCAAACCACAGGCAGTGTAAAACAGCCGCAGGTTTCCTTGTCTCTGTACAATAGGTCTTACTCAGAAAGCTATGGTGCTTCAGAGTAACACATCCCGTAAAACTGAGCCAGTAAGAGGATGTGCAACTCCTACCTACCAGGGCTGTGGAGTCGGCAAGCCAAAGCCCCGACTCCTCAATTTCCCAAACCTCCGACTCCTGATTCCCTCATACATGGCGCGCATGTTTAACTGATAACTTTAGGCCATGTCCCCACTGCACCGGTTTTCGGCCGGCGGTTTTGCCGCCCGCGGTCCGCCCGCAAAACATTGAGCAAGCACATTCTTCCGTCCGGTTTCCGGATGGAATATGTGCTTCTCAATGTGAAGGGAGAGGCCTTTTCTCATCTCATTGCGGAGAAAAGTCGCCCTCCCCGCGGCCGTGGGGACGGCCGCAAAACAGTGCGAATGCCGGTTGCATTACAAACCGGTATTTGGCACTTGCTATGGGAACGCACCATTACTGTAGTAAAATGGTAACATCAGGCTGTTTATCACCTTATGATACAATTATCAAGCTATTTAGGTAGAACGGACACTGACAAGCAAAAGGATAACAGTGTTTTGATCTTTTGAACATTTGTGGGTAGAGTTGAAGAAAAAGCTGTATTTGTATCCAAGTCCAGTCTCCCACCAACATTGGGAATGTGTAGAGAGACCTGGGATCAGATTTTGGTCAAGATATGCTTGAATCTGAATCAGAGCCCAGAAGGATTCAGGCAGTATTGAAAACCAAAGGTGCATTTCCCAAATACTAACAAAATAATAAAAATTAACATTTTGATTTTTAGGAGCAAAACAGTAACAATGCAGTTACAGGAAATAATCTGCAGAACTAAGCAGATGCTAAATACTTGCAAGTCAAATTTATGTATAAGATAGGTAAGATGACTGTATATAAAATTACAGTAGCCTCATGTACAAAACTGTAGTGGATGGTGATATATGGAGCCTGAAAGTCACAAGTTCAAAACATTGTTACCTTTTTGCTGGTCAGTGTAAAATATATTTATTGGATATGACTTTAGAATACAAAAAATTGTAAATATGCAAAACACTGCAGGAAACATTTGTGGAGTCTCTGAATTTGTTCTGAGAAATAGTATTGCCCCCATCAGATTCTGCATAGACGACCTCACATCTGATCTCATTATTTCCAGGCTAGAGAACGGCCTCTCTACACTAACTTGGGTGGGGGGCAAAGCGGTGACCGCAGGGGCAACATCTCCAACAATGTCAGGGTATAAAGGAATTGCCTCAGCCACAGTCAGTTTTGATGAATGGTTGAACTCTTCTACTTCTTTGAAATCAGGTGAAAAATTTTGCTGAAATTTGTTTGCCATTGGAGCGGAATCTTTTCCCCTGGGGCAGCGCTTTGCCTGCTCCATGTCATCAATTACACTCCTCATGTGATGAGGCAGAAGATGAGGGAGCAGGAGCACCGGCAGGACCCAATTCCTCTTGCTCTTTGCAGTGCATCGAACTGGACCAACTTCTTATATATTTTGGGAGTTTAAGTCGGTCCACTTTATGAAGACTCTGACTCCTACAAAATAGTCACCGACTCCACGACTCCGACTCCACAGCCATGCTACCTACCCAGTTCAAATTATCAGACAGATCTCTTCCAATAAGTAGACAGGGGACAGAGCTGTCAGTTAAACTGAATCGGGTAGGGAGAAGCCGCACACTTGACTTCTCTTCTCCAACGGCTTTTCTCTATGCTCTGCTCAGTTTTGTGGGGTGGCTTACCCTTAAACACCATAGTGTTTCAGGGTAAAACAAGCTTGTGGAGAAAAGAAAAGCTATGGCTACTTCATGCTAACCACAATTAATGGTTAAGACTGTAGTACGAAACCTCAGTCTAAGGAAACCTCCTCCAAATTTAGTTTTTAAAGATTTTGTCTCACTACATCGATTCATCCTACCTCAGTCCTGTTTTCATTTTTGATCCAGGGGCTCGTTTACTGGCTACTACTGGTCTACAGTGATGAGTTGCTGAGGACACCAGGTCTGTAGCTTTAGCGACCAGAACTGGCAGCCTATCAGGAGAGATCAAACAGGTCTGTAGCTATAGCGACCTGAGGAGCTGATGCAGCCCATACAAGAGGGGATATTTAGGAATAGGTAGGACACTGTTAATGGACATGTATTGCAAAGTGACTTGTTTCTGCAAGATCTTTAACATAAAAAGCAATCCTTGTAGTGAGACAACCCCATTAAGATAAATTTAATTTGTACATTGGAATGATCAAAAGAAACTGCAGGTTTTAAAATGTTCACCTATAAACTCTTAGCAGCGGCCACACGGCAAGTGTAAAATGCCCATATTTTATCGGATGGTTCTGTCCTTGGTTTGTGGATTCGCCCGTCCCTCATTACCTATTCATAGTTTCATAGTTTGTAAGGACGAAAAAAGACAAGAGGTCTATCCAGTTCAGCCTGCTATGCTAAGGTGTTGATCCAGACGAAGGCAAAAACCCCCAATGAGGTAGAAGCCAATTGTCCTCATTTTAGGGAAAAATTCCTTCCCGACTCCAATCTGGCAATCAGAAAAATCCCTGGATCAATGACCCCTCTCCTGAATCCTAGACACTATAACTTATTATTACGCTCCAGAAATGCATCTAAACCATTTTTGAACGCCGTTATTGAATTCACCATGACAAGTCCCTCTGGCAGAGAATTCCATAGTCTCACTGCTCTTACAGTAAAGAATCCCTTTCTATGTTTATGTAGAAACTTTCGTTCCTCAAGACGTAGAGGATGCCCCCTTGTTCTATATACAGCCATGGGTATAAATAAATCTTGGGAGAGATCTCTATATTGACCTTTGATGTATTTAAACATATTTATTATGTCCCCCCGAAGCCGTCTTTTCTCTAAACTAAATAACCCTAACCTTGTCAATCTTTCTGGGTACTGTAGTCCACCCAGTCCTTTTATTATTTTTGTTGCCCACCTTTGTACCTGTTCAAGCTCTACAATGTCTTTCCTGTGCAATGGTGCCCAAAACTGTACACAATATCCCATCTGTGGTCTAACCAGTGACTTGTATAATGGGAGAATAATGTTCCCATCATGTGCCTCTATGCCCCTTTTAATACAACCCATGATCCTATTAGCCTTGGCAGCTGCTGCCTGATACTGGCTGCTATAGTTAAGTTTACTGTCCACTAGGATTCCCAAGTCCTTCTCCATGTCACTTTTATCCAGTGTTTTTTCCATTTAACATGTAATCATGTAATGGATTTTTCCTCCCCATGTGCATAACCTTGCATTTATCTGTACTATTGACTAGCAAACCTTCTGCCCGAAAACCAAGTGGGAAATAGGGCATGTTCCAAGTTTTTCAGAACGCCGGCAGTGTAAAAATCTGTCTGGCTGAAAAGCCGTTCAGTGTAGACTATTGGGCAGATTCTCTATTAAAGGGCTTTTGCCACGATGTAATGTTGACGTGGTATCCTCCAAAATGGGTATTTAATCACTTTTCTAAATATATGTGATTACAAAAAGTGAAGCCTGTGAGAGCTACAGCATTTCTCAGTCCCCCTTAGTTACCTGAAAGCTTGCATTAGACACGACCTAGGAGCTGACAGGCTGTGCTTGAGTGAAACACTTCTTATCTGATGACAGGGAAAATGAATGAGCTTTCAAGGGGCTGGGAACAGAGAGCAGTGTATGAGCCTGTGTCTTGCTGTATAGAGAATCAACTGTTGTAAAGTTATTATTTAAGTTGTTTTGCGACGGTCTCTTATTCCTCACTCTCTGCTCACCCCCTCCCTCTCTCCATTGCAGCCTTCATGACTCTGCATGATTTGTTTATATTCTACTCCCGTGCTGATAAGGAGCTAAGTAACTTAGTCCTGGCAAAACCCCTTTAAAGTCTATGGGGATAGTTGCTTGTTGGTTTTCAGACCGTTTCCAAATCCACAAACCATCTGAAAATCCGACAGAAAATCCCATGCCGTATGGACTTAGCCTTATAGACATAACAACCCCCACAGCTACAGTTTCCTGGTGGCCATATTACTACATTATGGAGAAAGTTCAACCGGAATAATGTAATGTTTAATTCCCCCTGTGGTGGCGCTGCAGGAAAATGAAGCACTTGCTGCTTAATTCCCCACTGATTAAGTTTGATCATTTTGGATACCAGCTGCAGGACATCCTTACACTTTTTGGGGACTTCCTTCTTTAATGCATCAACAGTCTAGAAGTATAAATAAATGTGTTTTTTCCTCACTTTGGACAAATCTTTTTTCATTTAAGGATGGGTTCACATGGCTTATTCAAGTCGTAATTGCGGGACGGATCCCGCCCGCAATACGGCTTGAATAATGGGCGGGACGGGGGCGCGGCGGGGGAGCTGCCCGCAGGCCCTATAGACATTGCATTATCTACGGCACGTACGCGCCGTAAATAATAAGCATGTCACTTTCTCCCCGCCCGGCGGATTCGCCGAGCAGTGAGAGGAGACGGAATCCATAGTTCTCTATGAGAGCAGTGGATTACCGTAATGACTGCGACGGATTGGCGCTGTACTGCAGTGCAAATCCGGCGCGCAGTACGGCTCCAATCCGCGCCCAAATAACCAAATATGAGCAGATCACAGGGTGTACCCAAAGTATGGACTACCAGCTGATGGTACTTAATTCACCAGCAGCCATGGTCTTGCAAAGTTCTCCAGAGTAAGACACGCTCTGCTCCCTGGATAGAAGAAGTGATCCCGAATGGGGCATCACCAGCCATTAACTAAAAGTTCCTTGAGCGATTTTATCTTTCTCAACCAGACAACCCCTTTAAAAATGGTAATAACCCCACACCTCATGCTGTATGTTCTTACAGATTATTGTGGATACTGAGGCCAGTAGTTTTCTTTTACGAAGGACATTTTTTCACATAATCAGAGTATCAACTGCCATAGTATCTAGGCTAAAAGAGGAAAAATCATCAAAACCACATGCTTTCGACAAATAAACTTATAATACTGGGACTCCATTTTCCTGTTACTCAATATCTTTATGTGGAAAATGGATCTGTGCGCAGAGGTCTAAAGTTTGAGGCCTCTCTAAGGTTGCAGAGATCTACTGATCAGGCAAAGCCACCCTACTACTAGAGTTCTTGTCACCATTGATTTGCAGGTATTGCTATGCTTAAAGGGATATTCTCTTCCCATTGATTAGCTTTAAACATGTGGACAAAGGTAAATAAAGATAATTACAAGATACAATGCTGATCTGATTTTGTTTGACTATAGAGCTACATCAGATATCTCCTGCTTGTGTAAAAAAGCTTCCCTGGGTAAACGATTGTGACATGACTCCCTGCTATGTCTTATCAGCAGCACAGAAGCTTGTTTTTTCTTAGTTATTGACAAACTTTAACCCCCCTAAGTTCACACGACATAATTGCGGGGCGTAATTACATAGTTCTCTATGAGAACTGGGGATTACCGTAATGACTGGGGCGCATTTAGCTCGTATTTGAGCGCAGGACGCCGCAAAATACGTGTCGAAATGCACCCCAATTTAACCCGTGTGAACATAGCCTCAGAGTTCTGTAGCTCTCTGCCCTGCTGTTAAAACTCCTCCATCACTTATGTCTCTCTAACAGGCTCAGCTAGGAACAGCAGAGCCAAAACGTCAGTCACTGCGGTACAACCACCCACAGCCTGAATAGGAAGTGGGAGCCTGAAGCTTGCGGTGAAGAGCAGGCACTGCCAGATGGGAAAAACTCTTTAATAGCATTCTTGGACATTGAAATGATCTCAGATACTGAAGTTACAATGGATTCCAGGTTTGGACACAATGTCGATATGACAAGAATCATTTCTATGCAGACACTGTTTTCAGACAAACTTTCCTGCAGCTGACTTTAGGAAAGAACTATGTATAATGACACAAAAACTAATTTACTTGTTCGTGGAAAGAACACAGGGCCAGCACTATTATGGCATCCTCTATATTCTGTTCTCTTTGGAAAATGTATTTTTTTTTAGTAGGGTCCCTTAAAGCAGATCACAAAGTATTCTATTGCTGGGACCCCAGCCATCAACTGTAATCTGTGGGGGAATCTGGCAGACCGTGACCACTTAAATCTACGATTTGTCTCATTTGACACATTCTTCACTCTGGCTAGAGATGAAAAAACTGAAGAGTAGACCCCCTCTATTAATTCCCAATTCACTTGCAGGGTGCTCTATACGAAAATTGGTTTTCTAAACTGGACAACGTCTGCAAGAAGGAGTCAGTTTCCACCAATGTTCCAAATACTAACAGATTGCGGTTTCTTTTGGCAAACCAAAAGAAATGTATAGTGTTGCTATGTATGTATAGACTTGGTGGCTTGTAGTTAACCAGAATCTATGATGGTGATTAGGTAAGTTTATATCCGATATGGTCCAGCAAGCACTTGTGGTGGAAGCAAAATTTACCAAGCAGGTTTCATCTGTTCAGCGAGAAGGTGACCGAAACTACCGTTTTTGGCAGGACCAGTTGGCGCCTATGTTATGTGTGTGGAGGTGTGCTGACTACCCCCGACAGATGATGCCGGTTAAGAGAAGGATATGGCATTACAATGCTAGATCTTTTTGTCCTCAAAAGATACAAGCTGCCACCTTCTTATTCTCCTCTTCCTATTAAGAAAACATGCACATATCACGGAGCCAAGCAAGCAGGTGTATGGGAAAGGTGGGAGGAATAGCTGTTGGCCAAACAAACATTCAACTGACAGCGACTGAAGGTATAATGGTCACCTTAAAGGGGTTGTCCATTAAAAAAAAAAATTAAACAGTATTGAGGCCAAGGAGGGCAAAAAAACCCTAAAAGCCTGATATGTACCTAGCTGTTCCCACCGCTGCCAACATGATGGAGAGGCTTGGACTCCAATGTAAATAAACTGAACAAGAGTGTCTCCTCTGTCAGGACAAGAACCCTGTAGTCAAAAGGAGTCGAGCGCCGAGAGCTCTGGAGTGGCAGCGGTGGGGGACAGCTAGGTAAGTATCACTTTTTTTTTTTTTTTGCTCCCTGGCCCCATTTTTTTTTTTAAAATCGACAACCCCTTTAAGAATTTCTAGTACAGCCCTCCTTAACTCTCCAACTGGTATTTTAGGGGTTGCCAAGAATGTGTTCTAAACCTTTATCTCAACCTGCAGCTAAAAATTAGGTATTGTTGTACACAGCAGTTTTGTACCACTTTATGACACTAATAACAGAGACCAAACAGATGAGGGGGTTTCCTATTTCCTAGGTATATGATTGCCTCATGGAGATCTGGAGCTCTGTGCCCAATGCTGACTTTTGGAACCTCTGCAGTTTTCTTAGGGTGTGCTAACTCAAAAAGGGTCATGTCCCTCAAAAAGGAGAGGCAACATGAAGGTGTGTAGAGTTACATGCCATGAACACTCCACTGAAAATAACATATATTCATATAAACTCAAGGAAAAACAGGTAGGACTCAAGCGCCACCCATTGGATGTAGCATTCTTTAAAATTACATCTGACTCACCAAGGCTTGAAACAGTACTAGGAGATTAAGCCAAGCCAGAAACCCATCTAGAAACAGCAGTTTTGAGGTGTTTGGCACTCATCCTAAAGAGCAGAGTTCTGGATGGCTGAGTGAGAAGCTTTAGAAATAGATCAAAAGGGGTATTGTTCCTCATTAGGCAGAGGGACCAGGAAGGTGTGTGGAGATTTATAAGCCATGAATACTCCACTAAAATACAAATACATTGAAATAAGCTAAGACTCTAGTGCCATCTAATGGATGTAGCATTCCTTAGGATGGGTTACAAGAGTTTTTGAAGTACAGCATTACGGAATATCTATTTATACTCTTGAATTAAAATAATGATTTTGCAGTTTCTAAGACATTATAAGGGCTCATCCCCACGGCAGAGGACAAATACCGGTATCTGTCCTGTTTTAGTGTCGTCCCCACGGCTGCCGGAGGACGGCTTTTATCTGCAGTTAGCGGAGAGAAGCCCTCCCCATTCACATTGCGATGTTCATAAACCGTCTGAAAACCGGACGGAAGAATGAACATGCACAATGTTTTTCTGGCGGAAAACCCGTGCAGTGGGGACTGCTGCACGTATTTTCCATAGCGGCCCGGTGTGTTAGTTTGTGGCGGGTTTTTCAGACGGTCTGCAAAACCACAAACTGTCTCAAAAACTGGCCGCATACCAGTGCCGTGGGGACAAGCCCTTAGACTAAAGATCTCTATGATGCCCTCAACCCCTTCCTATTGCAGCACAACTACTGAAGATGCCCTACTGAGAGATTATCTTTGTTGACCATAAATTTATCAGAATAGTCCTCTGATGAACCCATGTATTGCCTTATCTATATGCAATTATAATACCACCAACCACCCCCGTCATATTGAAGGTGTGTGAGTGGTTGTCTTATTGGTATTTTTGCATTTGTGCAATCTCCCCATGTATTGTAGTGTGGCTTTTCTGCATACTGTGTGAACAGGTATCAATTTAATGTGCAGTCTAATTGTTCCTCTAGTGGTGGGGTATGTGAACTAATGCTCAGCAATCAGCTGTACCCGTTTATCTTTCCCAAGTAACATAGCGGCCAGTGCTGCCAGTTTCAGTCCAGCCTTTGAGCTGTGAGTATGGTCTTGTTTCTGTGTTTTTTGAGTAATTAATGTCCCATTTTTTTGTGTTTTTTCCCCTGATGAACCCACCATCAAAAGAAAGGTGGAAATCCATCAGGACTTATAATTACTGAGACATATACTAGGCGGTAAAGACAAAAAAGAGAAGTACACCAATAGGTGGGGACATCTTCTCGGGGCAATAACTCCTCTTGTACGTAGGATGTAAGTAGGGACTTTTAGAGGGAGACATTGAACATTGTCCCGTTCTGCCTTTTTCATTAAGGGAATATTTGGAGAGAACTGAAATCTATCACACATGGAAAATTAGATGAAGCTACTGGGAAAGTAGCGGTGAGTGCAAATGATACTACTTTACTAAATTATCTTATGATATGGTCTTTGTCTGTGCCCTTAGTGAACACCGTGATAACAATGGTGGCATTGTTGGTTATAACTGTGGACTACTGTAACATTGGCATTTTAATATTTGTCATAAAAGTTATATGTTGGCAGTGAATTTTAGGGGGACTGGAATTTTGATTTAAATAGCCTCCACAAGCCTGGCCCCTGATTTGGAAGTCCCCTATTTTAGCGTAGTGGGCCAGCACTCCCATAATACAGGATCTCCATCTCAATACACCTAAGAATAGTAACAGTGCTCCCACACAGATAGCATTTATGCTGACAAGCCGCGGCTCTCCTATACATTACATGCTTTATTTCCCTGAAGTCCATTTGCTTTTTCAATCAAATACAGTACAGTGACTGTTCACTAATTAAGGTTTCAGTCACTAACTGAAGGCTTCAGATAACTGGACGGCATATTAACAAGACATTCCGAGGGTTAAAATAATTACATATTGATCTGTATTGATTGTTAAACAAGTCTGCAACTCTGAGGATATAATCTTGTAGCAGCTTTTTGCAGACACATTAAGGACTGGATACATGAGCATGTTACAGCATTACATCAGCACAAGTCGTTATCTTGATTATGCAAACTCACCAAATTGGAACTGTGCATTGTCCATAAGGCGAATAGAGGCAGGAGCACATCTCTGCAAGACAAAAGGGGGAAAATCAGAAAATGTCAAAATATTTAAATGGTATAATAACGTTAGTCCATACAATTGGATGGCAAGATAATGCAGATATGTGCTTGTAACCATACAGTAGTTGGGAAAGATCTTTTAGGCCCTGTCTCCACTGCACAGAAAAAAAAGTCAGTTTTCTCAGCGTTTTTTGTTTTCTAAAAACACGACTGTAAAAAGCTCCCATAGACTCTATAATAAAAACGTCCTGCTGTCTCCACTGAACGGATTTTTTCCGATTGTTTTCTTTACTGGTCGTCTTTTGAAACATGTTCGAAAAACGCCAGAGCAGGGCAGAAAATTTACTACAGGAGTCTATGTAAAATGCCGGACTTCTTTTGGCGCATTTTTTTCAATGAAAACCCATCCAGGAGATTAAAGTCCCACCTATAGTGGGTGTTATCACAGGTTATACCTCATCAATTCTGCATACAAGTGTCTGATGTGTCCTTGTCCGTACTGTTCGTAATAAAGTTATCTTCCTTTTGCCGCTAACGGATTTTCACGGATTTTGGCACCAATAAAGTTCTCGCTTTTGTCGCTAAACATACAGTTTTTAATGGATTTTGGTGCTAATTAATTTATCTTGCTTTTGCTGCTAAAAATACTTTTTTGTTTTTTACAGATTTCAAAGCCAAAATCCATAAAAAACTTATTTGTGGCAACAAAAGCAAGATAACTTTATTAGCAGCAAAATCCGTAAAATTACTACAATATTATATATAAATGCAATAATGTGCTTTACATCCCCTTTTGTAGGGTGGAGTTACATCCAATGGCTTGATTTATGCATACATTAAAAACCAGACTTGAAGACAAGCAAATAATGCGCCAAAAAATGCAAATTGCGGCTAAAAACTGCCACTTTTTTCAACTTAGTTTTATGAACATTTTTAGGATTTGGTCTTCAGGTCGGTTTTTGTCCACTGCAGTGAAGACACAGCCTAACACTTCAAAACTGAAAACATTATCCAGAGAAGCGCTGAAGCTGCCAGCAGTGCATCTCCGGTCCCGTGAATGATGCAGGATCCCCGTTGTCAACCAGTGGCTTCAGCGGTCACCTGAGATGTCATGATACCAACATGCACATACAGTTACTTCCGGAGCCGTAATGCCAATATAATGGCACGTGAGCACTTAAAGGAGTTGGCTCACCACACTGTTTCACAGGGCCACCAGCAGTTTTAGATTAATGCTTCCTGTCTCTTCCTGGTTATGCCATGGGTGGTTCTATAGCAGTGATTAGCATATTAGCTCTGTATTCACGGCTCTTCTAATTGCAGTGAGAGCAGGATATCTTATTTATAAAGCACATTCATTGTAATCCTAGTGTATGTAAACTTTTGAATTTGCAGAAAGTAATAAAAATGCCTTAAAAAAACCTCTCTCCCATTTGATTCCGGCATTTGGCAAAAATAAATAAATTTTGGTAATCCTAACTGACCTAAAACGGGTAAGGATTTCATGTCAGATAGTGAGAAAAACATGCAGATGTGTCTTTTTATATAGTGTATGTAAACTTCTGGTTTCAACTGTAAATTCTGCGCCTTCATGACGACATCACAGAGCTGGTGGATGTTAGAGACCTAAACTGATCCAACCTGAAAAGCTATGGACGCCCTGAATATTTATATTACATATAAATCTTATAAAGGGAACCTTTGACCAGACCGTCTGCAAAAGCGTTTTTACGTGCAGTATAAGAGCTACTGTACATGAAAACACTTCTGCACTGACGCTGTGGTCACAAGTTCTGTTTAAAAAATGTCAATTAGAAAGATATTTTTAACCAATTTTAATAATCTACATAGGATTAAAACCCCTATAAATCATCCAAAAAGAAAATTACTTTAAAAATGTGTGCGTCACAATGTGCAGAAAGCACCCTAGCTTGTTAATAATGAGGGATGTAATACCTGCACCATCTGATAACTTTGATTGCACGATCCCAGCAAATACAAAGCATGCAGGTCAGTGGTTTGCTATGAACGCAGCATAACTCTCCTAGAGGCCACAGCGGTGGTTATCAGCTGCACAGACATTACATAAGTAGGGCAGACGTGAGCACGAGCCCAGTGATACAGATATGGATTTTGTTCTTTATCATCATTTCCTCGGTTATTGCAGATATATACAGCAATAAAAATGTGCGTGTCCTCATGACAATGTCCATAAATAGAGCGAATGAAACAAGTGATTTGGTCAGATTACAAATTAATCTGCCATAATAAATGAATTAGCAAAGCATTACTTAAAATAAGAAGCGGCTTTAATCCTCCAAAATCAAGGTTTTTGTACCGATGTGCAGACGCTTTATTCCAGTTAATGGGGAATATACAAGTTCCTGACATAGCTACTTGGTTTTTGTGTACGGTCATATCAGATATTAAAGACCTATGTCCTCTGCTTTGGCATCACTTTATAGAATTGAACTCTGGGACGAATTTCACTGGTTAAAGCAGAGTTCATATTTCCAGCACGATTCTGTTTCGCATGATGGACATGAAAGATTTTCCATGAACCATTTAATGGATGCAGTTTTTATGCAGTGGTTTCTATGCAGTTTTGGCCACGGACCCGCATTAAAAACCACATACGAATGTTTTGGCAACATATTACATGAGATTTTTAGCCATCCCCATTGAATCCATAGTAAATTTCCGTACACTTTATGCGTAGAATACGACCAAAAATGTTGAGCACGTTCAAAGATTTTCTACCATGTTTCAGTTTTGAAAAACGACCACCGAAAATAGGTGTATGAACAACAACACATATTTTCTATTGAGGTCAGTGGTAATGGTTTACAATGAGTATTTCTAGTCGGAATCTGCGTGGATTACAACTTGAAATACTCCTCGTGTGGACATGTATGTTTATACGGCAACTGTAAAATGCCACATAGTCATCTTTCCTCATGACGCCATCTATTTTTGTGTAGTGTACCAGTCCATCCTGCAGCAAAACAACCCAACAACATGATGCTGCCACCCCCATGTTTCACAGTTGGGATGGTGTTCGTAGGTTTCCAAGCGTCTCCCTTTTTCTTCCAAACATAACAATGGTCATTATGGACAAACAGTTCAATGTTAGTTTTGTCAGACCACAGGACATGTCTCTAAAAATGTAGGTGTTTGTTCCTGTGTGCATTTGCAAACATTAATTTAGCTTTTATGTTTTTCTTTTGGAGTAATGGCTTCTTCCTGGCAGTATGGCTTTTCAGGCCATGTTGATACAGTACTCGTTTCACTGTGGATAATGAGACAATCCTACCAGCTTCTGCCAGCATCTTCACAAGGTCTTTTGCTGTTGTTCTTGGGTTGATATGCACATGTTGGACTAAAGCACGTTGATCTCTGAGACACAGAACCCGTCTCCTTCCTGAGCTGTATGATGGCTGCACATTCCCATCTTGTTTGTACTTGCATATAATTGTTTGTACAGATGAGCGAGGCACCTTCAGGTATCTGGAAATTGCACCTAAGGATGATTTAGACTTGTGCAAGTCCACAATTCTCTTCCTGATATCTTGGAGGATTTCTTTAGACTTTTCAATGATGTTACACACAGAAGCAGTGTGTTTCTGGTGTCCATAAACAAATAAATCCACAGGTGTTTCTAACTCAGATGTTTCCAATAAACCGATAAATCAGTAGCTTCCGAACATATATCATATGGGCTGTCCCAAATTGTTTAAAGCTGTAGTAATCCTAGTGTGTGTAAACGTCTGACTTTGCAGAAAGTAATAAAAATGCCTTAAAAAATACTCTCTTTCATTATTCTGGCATTTGGCAAATATAAATAATTTTGGTTCCTAATTGACCTAAAACGGGTAAGGTTTATTCTGCTTTCATGTCAGATAGAGAGAACTAGATAGAACAACATATATATGTGTCTCTTTACATAGTACATGTAAACTTCTGGTTTCAACTGTACGTGTATATATATACACACCAGGTTTCTTGTAGTGTTATATACATACATACATCTATACGTATACATACATACATCTATACGTATACATACATACATCTATACGTATACATACATACACATATATAAACACACATATATACATACACACCTATATACATATACATACACACCTATATACGTATACATACACACATATATAGGTATACATACACACATATATAGGTATACATACACACATATATACGTATACATACACACATATATACGTATACATACACACATATATACGTATACATACACACATATATACGTATACATACACACAAACACACACACATATATATACATACACACAAACACACACACATATATATACATAAACACACACACACATATAATATAATTTTGCGGGCGCTTACAAAGTGACATGTCACTTCTTTGCAGGTGTGTCGGCAACACAGATGTTTATTGGACTATTGCGGGGAATTTACTATGTTGAAATGACACTCTTGCAAGTGCATAATTTCAACAGCGCTGTGAAGGCCCCATTTTCTTTTTTCCTGCTACAAGGTGTATAAAGCCAAGACAAAAGAAGTTCCTGCCCTTTTGAAATAGAAATTGATTTCCAGCTTCCCACCGTTCTTGTTTATTTTGTTGGAGACATTTGTTGGGCACATGTTGAAGGACCACCAGTGATAAATAGGTATGCTAAGCTAAGTGTGTTTATGTGTATGTATATATATATATATATATTTATTAATATATATAATATATATATATATATAATATTATAATATATATATATAATAATATAAAAATATACACACACACACACATGTATACATACATACACACACTTATCCTTGATATTTTCTCTGTATTGTACTTTTCTGGTTTTATATACCTGCTGTATCGTTATGGTGTTTGTGATCTATACCAGGTTTGTTGTAGTGTTATGTGGGTCTGTCCCTTGATATATTTTAACCCTGTAGGTGTTAAATCTATTATTAAACAATTTATGATAACTTGGAGTTGTGTGCCACGGTTTGTAAAGGACTACAAAGAAAGACAGGTGGTGAAATCGGCTTTACAGCTACTTCTTGAAGGGGAGAAAAAAGTGAAGAAACTTTTCGTAGATGTATAAATATTTACTATTTAAGAAAACAGATTTTACGATCAAACAAATCCAAAATATAAAAAACCCCCCAAAACCCAAAAAATATATATAAAAAAAGTGCAAAGCACCCACATGTTTAAAAAGGGTTTAGAGAGTCTGATCAAAAGTCCGGAAAGCATCACTCAGAGATGGATGCAGAACCGCATCTGTTTCCCTAACATTTACTGGCAAGTAATGACAAACTCAACCCAAACTAATATATACCACAGGCCCCGATGTACAAACACAGGAAGGAAAGTTAATGTCACTGGTGATGGATAGGCCTGCTGGACGTGGGGGGCAGCTTTTTTTAAGGGGCCCCAAAACCCAAAACCTGGTACCCAAAAGGTCAGAGCGGGGTATTGTAAACTTTGTTTCCTGTAAACCCATAACAGGGGCCCGGGCCCCTGTAATTTTTTATAAGCCATGAAGCAAAAAAAAGGAACCCCAAGGGCCCTTTAAATAAATCAAAACGGCTCTCCTCCACTCGGGAAACGTAGCTCTACAAATACACAGACCTCCCGACAACAAACAGAGGAATGGTGTTCCATTAATTTAAGTAGCCAGGGAGTCCTACACTGACACATACATGATGAACCTGTAATTAAATACCCCTTTAAAAAGGGGGCCTTGAAAAATTAGATAAGCCCCCAATTTCCCCAATATTTGGAAATAAAGAGAAGTATCCTTTATATATTACTGAATAAAGGAAGCTTAGGAGAGGATATATGGCAAAGAAAAAAAAGAAAAAAAGAGGAAAGGTGGATGTATTTTGTGTGTTTTTGTTTAAAATACACACACACACACACAAATATATATAAACACACACACACACAAATATATATATATACACAAAAAACACAAATAATTTTAATAAACCCACACCCAAATAATTAAAATATTATAACACACACCACACAATATATATAAAACAAAATTTATATATATATACAACAAAAATATATATATTATATAAACAATATATATAAAAAAAACATATAAATACAAAACAAACAATATATTAAAAAAAAAATATATAAAAAATATAAATAACAAAAAAATATATATACAAAACAAACAATAAAATCAAAAAACAAAAACAACCCTATTTATACAAACAAAAACATATATATAAACAAAACATATTAAAACCAAAAAAAACAATATATTTTACCAAACAAAAAACAAACATATATATACAAACAAAACATATATATATAAAACAAACATTATATACAACAAAAACATATATATATTACAAACAAAATAACATATAAAAAAATATTTTAATATATATAATTAAAACACCAAAATATTATTTTAAATAAAATATAAAAAATATTAAATATAACAAACAATATATTAAAAATAAAATATAAAAACATATATATTATATATATATACAAACCCTATATAACAAAAAAATATATATATATATACAAAATATATAAAACAAAAATATATACAAAAAACAAACAAAATATATTTTAAAAACTATAAAATATACACCCCAAAACAAATATATAAAACATTATATACATAAAATATATACAAACAAAAAATACAAAAACAACATATATATATAAAAATATATAAATATAAAATACATATATAAAAACAAATATATAACACAAATTTTATAAAAATCTAATATATATTTTCACAAAAAACCCTATAAAAATATAAAAAATAAAACACAAAACACATATATACAAAAACCAAATATATATTATAATATTTTATAAAAATATATAAAAACCAATATATAAAAAATATATATATATTAAAAATATATATATATATATATAAAAAAAAAAAAATATATAACCAATTTATATAATATTTTAAAAAAATAAAATATATATAATATATACAAAAAATTTAAAAATATACAAAAAAGATATATATATAAAAACATACCAAAAAAAAACATATATTTTAAACAAACCCCAAAATTTTAATAAATATTAAAATTTTTTAATAATAAAATATAACACACACAACAACACATATTAAAATAATAAAATATATACTTTTTATATACACACTTTATCCCACACACATATACACAATTCAAAAAAAATCATCTGACAGAGCACAACCCACTAAACTTTGTTAAAAAAAAAAAATACACATACAGAGCATCATTTTGATAGTACCACCGATTAGCAGTACAGAGAGGATATAAAGGCATAAAAGCATTAAAGTGCACATCATTGTACAATTCTTAATTCAAATGTATGCAATAACACACCTCCAAAAGAAAACCCCCGCCTCTTAATGACTGTAAGTAGCTTCCCTTTGAGTCCCTGTCCATTAAAGAAGCTTTGAATGACTAGGGATAAATACAAACCAGACAACCATCTGTAGACAGGTGTTTCGGGGTTCTTGCTCCTTGTCAGTACAGAGTAAAATGCTTGTTGGCTAGATGAGATCCATGCAGTTCTTAATTGAATCCATTGAGGAGATCCAGTTGGAGCACAGACTCTTTTAATCGTTGATGGGGGGGGGGGGGGAAGGGTGAGTATGCAAATTAGCTCTCCCTTAAAAGGGGTTTTGCCACATCCTTTCATGCCTCCCATCCGCTCTTCAGCTCTTTTTTCAGAAGGGGGTGTTGATTTTTTGGGAAAGAGATCAAGTGACCCGCGGATGACTCACCCGGCCTTTTTCCCTCCTCGGAAAGGTCTTTTATGTTAGAATTGAAGAGCTACTTGTAGCTCAGAGGTAAAATTTTTGCTTTCAGACAAGGGGTTCCTGGTTCAAATCCCCGCAGGAACTTAACCTTGGGGTTTTTTTTTTCTCTTTATAATGCACATATCTATTTAGTTTTTTTTTTATGTGCACGTTTGATTTATTATAACTAGTTCAAAGGAAGGGAAAAAGACACCCCTCAGGGTTTGAACACTCAGTACTCCCTTTGGGAAAAAAGTCTGGCATGTGCAACCAGGACAGAGAACTCACAGCCCGGGCGTACCCCTGGAGACGAGCTGTAAACAATTTGATCATAAGGGCTGTCCAATGGCCGGGTTTTCGGCGGGTTTTTTTCAGCCCTTTGTGGTTTTTAAACCCGCCTAAAAAAACCGGCCGAAAATAGCAAAATGGTGCTCTATGAAAACCCTGCAGCAGTCCCACTGCACTTTTTTTCCGCTCAGCTTTTTTTTTTCCGCCCCGGGCCGCTAAAACAAACATTGAGCATGTTCATTCTTCCGTCCGGTTTCCGGACGGAATATGAACACCTCAATGGGAGGGGGTAGGGCTTATCTCCGCCCATTGCAAAACCGGACAAATACCAGCCGACAAACCGGCCGGTATTTGTCCCTTGCCATGGGAACACAGCCTAAAGGAGCAGCTAAAACAAAAACGGTACAGAATTTTTAATAATGATGAAAAAAAAAAATGTTTATTATTTAATTTTCAAAACGTCCCACGTCAATTTTATTTCATGGCAAAACCCCTTTAAGAAGAGAAAAAATGGCTTCCCAATTGCCCCCAAGCAATAGCTACCCAATTGGTGTCTGGTTTGGCTCAGGATCTTTGATGGTGAGTATTTAGATTTATAGAGTAAATACCCATAGGACAACACTAGAGAGACTGTTTATTTCCTTCTGACGGAGAGTTAATTTTCCTACACTACTTCTTTTGGGGCTTTATTCCATCTAAAACCCGAAAAGAGGTAAGGGCGGTTTTTCATGCAAAGTTCATCACTTTACAGGTGGACACGAATTCACAGAAACAGCCGAACCCTCTGGGCTTTTGTTTAAATCCTTTAGAATTCTCTATCCCTAATTTCTCTGGCTGTGCTGGTTAAGGTTGACCAGAGCTGGCGTTTTTTTTTTTTTGGTTTTTTTTGGGGGGGAAGGGACACTACTTTGAGTTTTTCCGTTGAGGCCTAATTATACAAATATGGGGTATAGTGGCAGTGCCCAAATACTAAGCAGTCTCACAATGAAAATAATGTCAGAAAAGGTTACGCACACCTAGGATAAAGGGGAGAGGGGTGAAAATTGGGGAAAAGGGTTTTAAAGGGTCCCTTTACTAAATAAAAAAAACCACTGCACACCACAATGATGCTGAAAAATTTAACAAGATTTTTTTTCCAACAGTAAAGGTAGGTCTTTAGTCAAAGTTTTGTATATATAAACAGTAAATGCTCATTTACACTTTTTTGGAAAAGGATTCAGATTAAATATCACGTTTCGGGTGCAAAACCCCTTTTCAAATACAACAAAAAGAAAAGTATTTAAAAAAATGGTTGGATATATATACGTTTGATGTAGAAACCCTGGAAACTGTATAGGGATAGCCGGGTTCGGGGTAATCCCAAAAAGGGGCGCGCTTTGGAGATTGGGTAGGGACCCCCTCCGGGAAGTATAAGGAAAAAAGGCTGAAAACCCGGCATCCTATACGTGTTCCATGGTTATCTAAACAGATACGATATAAACTCCATACATACTGATTTTTAATACGTTTGGTTTTTATTTAATGTACTTGAAAAGGCTTGATGCCGAAACGTCGTATATTTGACATCTGAATCCTTTTCCAAAAAAGGTAAATGAGCATTTATGAGTTATAAAAAAAACGTTTTGACTAAAGTCTTACCTTCCCTGTTTAATAAATTCTCGTTAAATTTTATCAAGTTTCATTGTGGTGTGCAGGGGTTTTTTTCATTCTAGTTCACAATGAAAGCGGGGAGATTCACTCGATTGGGCAAATAGGTACTGGTGTAATTCCAGAATTTCAAATCTAGGAGTGGAATTATTGCAAACCTAGGAGTGGAATTCTGACAAGAAAACAAAGCATGGTGAAATCAATTAGCAATCATAACTTACATCACAACTGATAAACCACTGCTCCTTTATCGACATTCTCGCCTGGGCTTGGAAAATCATTAAAATATGTTGTTAAAATGAAAATTGAAAAAAAAAAAAAAAAAAAAAAAAATGACCATGTAATCCACATGGTAAAAAAAATAGGAGCAGGTGTAGATATGTCAGTCCTTGCTCCATTACTCTTATGCATAAAAAAAAAAAAAAAAAAAAAAAAAAAAAAAAAAAAAAAAAGAAGATACAAGAAGCACCATGAAATCTGTGACCTATATAAAAACCTCTTAGCCTCTGGGCACATTATAAAAAGTCCCAAACACCCCAGGGTTTCCAACACCTCAGAGATAAAACGGGGGGTGTCACCCCAAGACACCCACGTCCGGATACTAATAAAGGAGGGATGTATCACTTGCTGTGCCGTCTAATCAACATGTAAACCAAAAGTCATCCCCAAATGAACCATTGGCCACGGAGACTGATTCAAACGCGCAAATGAAAGGCCCAAAGTAACAGAAAGACCTCAGGCCAACCATTAACCTAACTCACAAATAGGACCAAGTTATCCTCTAGAAAGGTATACACAGGCATACAATAAGAAACATCCTTAAATATGCATTCTACCATAAGTACTGCCTGGGTTTTTAATGTGCTCTTTACATCTTCTAAGTCAGAAATGAGAAGTCTGCAAAAGTGGGTGCTCAGCAGCCAGGTCTAGAAAACACAGGTCACAAAGTCAACATGTTTGGAGAGACCGTATAATTAGGTCGTGTGCACATAAGGCACAAATGTTGCAGATTTGACCAGTTGATTTCTGCAAATGTAATCCGTAGCCAATAACAATACTGTTTTAAGGTCTTTCAATGTGTAGGGCAGAGTCATCAGTAAAAAACGGAAGTGAATATTTTTCCCTTTCTAATATTTCATATTTTGTTACAGATACACAATATATTCCTATGTGAAAATGTCAAAAACAGTTTTTTCCCTTTAAAAAACCCCTGGAATACAAGTTTTAAAACCGAAGTACTGTTCCAGTAGTGCACACGGTGTTCACATAGTTATAAGCTTGAGAAAGGAAGTTGCTCAGCAGTATGTATTAGTCAGCTCTGTTGCTATAACTATGTGAATACCATGTGCACAACTGGAACAGCACTTCACATAGCAGAATATATTGTGTATCATGTAACAAAATACTGCTACGTATTAGTAAGGAAACATATCTCACCTTCACGTTTTGTTACTGAGTGATCTAGCCTACCTTGAAAACCCCGAAAACCGTATTGCTACGGTACGGATACATTTTCTATGTAACTAAAATACGCTACAATTAGTAAAGAAAGCAAAGTGTAATCTTACCCCCTTTACGTTTTGTTACTGATTACTGTATCACAGACTTACAGGGTATCCGAAAAAGAGGGGAGGGCCCGGGTTTAAATATTAAAAAACGGCATAACTTTATTTTTTAAGGCCAGATCCCCACCACTCTTTTAAAAAAGGGGTTTTTCCAAATTCATTTTTGCCTCCCGCTCCACTCGTGTGCTCAAAGGGGGGGTGTGTATTTGTTTGAATTGCATATTTTAGTGACCCCCCAGGATGAATCACCAGGGCCCTTTTCCCCTCTGTGTCCCCAAAAAAAAAGGTCTATTTTTAAGAATTGTAAGTATACCTTTCCCAAGGTAACTTTTTTTTCCACAGCACAAGGTTCCTAGGTTCAAATCCCGGAGAACTTAACCGTGGATTTTTTTTTTTCCCTTTAAAACAAGCACAGACCTCATTGAGGGTTTTTTTTTTTTTTTCTTTTTTCTTTGCACTTTTTGACTTATTATAACTATCCAAAGACGGATGAATACACACCCGGGGTTTGAACCCCCCTAGCTCCCTGAAAGAGAGGTGATGTCTGAGAAAGTCACCGGAGTGAAAGTAAAAGCCCTGGTCTTACCTGGAGATGAGCTGTAAACAATGGATCACTAAAGGAGCAGCTAAAACAAAAACGGTCCAGAATTTTTAATCAATTTAATGATGAAAACGTTTATTATTTTATTTTCAAACTTCACAATTTTACTTTGTGGCAAAACCTCTTTAAGATGCACATTTTATGCGGCAAATTACTAGTGACCCATCGTTTTTCAAAAGGAAAATGCTTTGCAGTTCACATTCGAGGCCATGTAAAACTAAAATTAAATAAATAAAAAAAACAAAAAAGTTCCCCGGTCCGCAAGGGAAAAACCCTTTTTTGTAGAAAAAGGTTGCTGTCTGAATGTAACCTAATGGGTAATTCGGTGAATCTGCATCAAAATTCCACACATGTGGATCTCTCCAAAATCTCCTTTTAGGCAAGTGAGACTCAAAAACATCTAAAATAAAGCCTAGGTCGACACAGCAGCTCAGTTATGTGGTCCTTGTGCCAGTAATTACATGATCGCCAGGACCACTGAGTCATTACTGTAACATTGTGACTGTCAATGACGCCACACTCCTGCTTAACACTGTGCCAATGCAACTGACACACCGCACTGTGTGGGAAATCTTTACTTTAATTACTATACATGTTAAGTCGCTTTCAAAAAAGGGGAAAATCCAACAATTTACTATTTCATTTTTGTTTTTTTAGTTTTTCTTCCTCAAGTAACAGCGCCACTATTGTCCTTGGACAGTTTCTGGTGTTGCAGCTCAGTGCTTTGCACTGTAACAAGCTCTGGATACTTTTACTAAATCTGCTAAAAGATGCACATAAATGGAGCAAAAATTGCTAATCACCATGTATACAAGGGGTATCAAAGCCATTTTCACTAAGGGCCACATCAACATTATGTTTGCCTTCAAATAATAATTGGAGGGTGGTGGGAGGGTGGCTAGTGCTGCCCCTACCTGTGAGTTTCTTAAAGGGGTTGTCTCACTACATCGATTCATCTTACCTCAGTACTGTTTTCTTGGTTTCACTTTGAATTCAAGGGCCGGTTTACTGACTTCTACTAGGCAACAGTAGAAGCCAGGTCTGTAGCTATAGCAACCAGTGCTGGCAGCCTATCAGGAGAGATCAAACAGGTCTGTAGCTATAGCAACCTGAGGAGCTGATGCAGCCCATACAAGAGGAGATATCTCGGAATAGGTAGGACACTGCTAATGGACACGTATAGCAAAGTGACTTGTTTTTGCAAGATCTTTAACATAAAAAGCAGAAATCCTTGTAGCGAGACAAGCCCTTTAATAGAGCAATACAGAGGTGCACGCAGGAGCTCTGAACCAAAGATGGCACTCTCTCTATAAGTTGGCTCTATCCTCCTGGGAAAAAGGTGAGACAGTTCATCTCTATCCAGACCTTGTCTATCCCTGCTCTCTGTGTCTATCCTTTTACAGGCTCATAGTCCTGGAGTTAACATAAGGGGCGCCATTTTTTTATTTTTTTTGGGCACGCATTAGTAGCATAGAATGCGCCTGAATCTATGAACCTGTTCTACTGCGGGTCATAGATTTAATGGTTTCTAGCTACAAAGCGACACCTCTGGCTCAGGTAAACCACTTTTAAAGTGCTCTACTTGTTCCAGCAGTAATGCGCCTGGATTTGCTGTACTGAAGCTATAAATGTGTAGCTTCTTACGGTTGTAGTGTGACACTCCTCCAGCATGCCCTCGTTCGCAGACACATTACAAAGTGCCGCAGGTGCTTTATAATATGTCTAATATTGGAGTGCACCTGATTAAAAATATAGCGAACGGGGGCTGCGCCAGTTTTCCGGGCTGAAAAGACGCCAGACCTCTGACGCAGCCCCGTTCATACATGTCGCCCATGATGCTTGGTCTTGTCTAGATGTTGCAGTCGTAGGGTGGTCTCATTATGGCATCTTGATAGATTCAAGTAAAAAGATGCAGCACAAGGCTCCTCTAGTACAGGCCATTCAACTTATATTGCTGCAAATGTATAAGATGGCACAAAACATTATAAATAAAAATATGCCAGTTTTTGCCACTTTCAGCAAGACTAACACAAAACCCTATTAAAAAGAAAAAAACTTCCACATATGGCTCCAGTTAGTATTTTAAAGGTTTTTTTTTTCATAGTAGCTTCACAGAAAACCAGATTCCTAACTGATTATTTTGAATGCAGTTTCTGCGGAGGGTAAGCGACCTATAAGCGGCAAACTAAATGGTTTGGTCTGTGCTTTATATTTAACATATAAAGCAAATACATGTTTATCAGCAGTATCAAAGCCATTCTTTCATTAAAGCCCTCAAGCCATTCGTCAATGTCACAGCAGTTTGGGAACAACGGTGGGAAGAAACGTTTATCTGCAATCAACGTCCAAGCAATTAATCATCCGGCGATACGCCCTCTTTTCTCCCATTTTGGTTTGAAATCAGCCTTTTATTCCACATTCTTGCCATCATAGGGGTTAGTGGTGACTATTACAAGTACCATACTTTTAGGTCTTCTATACAGCAGAACAGAGCACAAAACTGGCCACCTACCATACAAATCGTATCTGTACTAGAGCTTATTTCTAACATTAGTGACCAGCAACTCTGAAGACTGAACCAACAATCACCAGACAGAACTTTATTAGCAGGCAATGAACTTGTGAGTTGATTAAAGCCTGAATAAAAGGACAGCTTGAAGAGGGCTCAGTTAATTGGCATAGCTAATTACGTACTATGGGTCAGCTTACAATATGGCTGCCACCACTACAGCAGTACATTCCTCAGAATAATATATACAGATGTTAATTCTTTATTATACACATAACTATGAAAAAAAATATTCTATGTTCAACTAATGAAAATAGAAATGGAAGCAGATTGTAAAGGTGAAAATTTCTGTAATTTTGCCATTCCCCTGAATAGGGCTAATAGACATCAATGCCAGAACAACCACATTCAGATGAACAGACCTACACTGCCACCTGTTTATTCACAATAGCTCTAGCTCATGTCTATGGGAGTTCCGAAAACAGCCAAGTGCACGGATGTCTCTATTCACTTCTCTGGGAGGTCCAAATACAGAGAGGTGCACAGATGTCTCTATTCACTTGTATGAGAGGTCCAAATACAGAGAGGTGCACGGATGTCTCTATTCACTTCTCTGGGAGGTCCAAATACAGAGAAGTGCACGGATGTCTCTATTCACTTCTCTGGGAGGTCCAAATACAGAGAGGTGCACGGATGTCTCTATTCACTTGTCTGTGAGGTCCAAATATAGTTTAGGTGCACGGGTGTTTTCTATTCCCCTTCTCTGGGAGGTCCAAATACAGAGAAGTGCACGGATGGGCTCTATTCACTTCTCTGGGAGGTCCAAATACAGAGAAGTGCACGGATGTCTCTATTCACTTCTCTGGGAGGTCCAAATACAGAGAAGTGCACGGATGTCTCTATTCACTTCTCTGGGAGGTCCAAATACAGAGAAGTGCACGGATGTCTGTATTCACTAAAAGTGTCGCTCCTGAGCTTATCACACCAAATTTTGGAATTAGACTGTTCATACATCTATATAACAGGTCTACTAAAGCTTTCTGATGCCAGATAACTGGCATATCCCCGTTCTTACATGTTAACCTAAGTTTTTGAGCCAAAGCCAGAAAAGGATCCAGAAGGAGAAGCATAAGCCCCTAATCATACTGTGAACTTTGGCATGGAAACTAAGCTTTACACACTGAATCCCATGTGGAAAGCATCCTATGACACCTATTGGGAACCCATGCCAAACACCGTTGAGGTCTTTTTGTATTTCCATTCCCTTGTAATCCATTCCTGGCGGTGGCTCTAAAAACTGCATCAAACCGGATACAAAAACTTGCTGGGTGAATTCAGTGATAGAGCTTTTCCAGTACTGAAAACATTACTTCTTGATTTATTTATTTATTTTTTTTATTTCATTCATTAAGCGGTTGTCTAAAATAAAAAGGGACTATTGTTTTCTGGAAACTGCGGAACCCCATTCATTTGAATAGGGATGAGCTGCAATGGCAGTCACAGCTATAAACAAGGGTGGAGCCATTTGGGGGGGGGGGGGGGGGGGAGACATACAAATTCTAATAAATTCCAAAAGCGTTTTCCCTTTATAGACATTTATCATCTATCCAAGAACCCCTTTAAGTCAGAACAGACTCGCAAATCCAGAGCAGTGTATGGATCATTTTATATAGTGTAGTCAAAACTGTGGCTTTGCTTCCATAAAACACTATACATACACGCACAGTGTGAATTGACCCTAAAAGCCTATGAGCAATGTTCAAGATTGGGCTTAATTATCAGGTCAATACACTACGTCGAAATCCCTAAAGAAGCATTTATGCTATCTATCATACATGAAAAAAACTTGAGACTCTCGGGGTTTACATATCTGATCAGAACATGTTTAAGCTGCCCACGACTTTTAACGTGGTCTCAAATCGGGCAGATCCTATCCCATCTTTACCTCTCAATCGACCCAAACAGGCCTCTCACTGGGTCACCACCTCCATTATTCAGAGAGAAAAAATAAAAAAACCCCCCACCGGCAAAGCTGCCCTTTTTAATGACAGCCTGTGAGAGTGGGCGGGGACAGAAACCCAAAATGGAAGCACCCCCTTCCTTTCCATATAGGTTAAAATCAATGTACACCAAGTATAACGTATGTTTCTGCACATAAAAACATCTCTGAAAAAAAGTATTCAAACCTGGGTGCCACTGGCAGGGCTGCGGAAACACATGTAATTATACATGTACACACACAGACCGCCGCCAGCGCACATTTCTGCAAAAAGGGCAATACACTACGTCGAAATCCCTAAAGAAGCTTTTTATGCTATCTAGCATTTTTTGCTAGGGACTGGCCCGATTTGAGACCACGTTGAAAGTCGGGGGCAGCTTAAACATTTTTGATCAAGATATGTGGAACCGAGAGTCTCAAAGTTTTTTCATGTATGATAGATAGCATAAATGCTTCTTTAGGGATTTCGACGTCTTGTATTGCCCTTTTTGCAGAAATGTGCCGCTGGCGGCGGTCTGTGTGTGTACATGTATAATTACATGTGTGCCGCAGTCCTGCCAGTGGCACCCAGGTTTGCATACGTTTTTTCAGAGATGTTTTTATGTGCAGAAACATACTTTACATACTTGGTGTACATTGATTTTAACCTATATGGAAAGGAAGGGGTGCTTCCATTTTGGGTTTCTGTCCCCGCCCACTCTCACAGGCTGTCATAAAAAGGGCAGCTTTGCAGGTTGGGTGTTTTTTTATTTTTTCTCTCTGAATAATGGAGGTCGGTGACCCAGTGAGAGGGCCTGATTGGCTCGATTGAGAGGTAAAGATAGGATAGGACTGCCGATTGAGACCACGTTGAAAGTCGTGGGCAGCTTAAACATGTTCTGATCAAGATATGTGAACCGAGAGTCTCAAAGTTTTTTTCATGTATAATTATCAGGTCCACACTCCCTTTCTCAAAAATGTATTTTTTTTCTTAGGGTATGTCCATATAGCGTAATTGCGGGGCGTACAGTACGCACCACAATAAGCCGGGTGTTTTGGGAATCGCGCTGATCAGTTCGTATTCCCAAAGCACGGGGGGCCCCATTTACATGCATTGTTCTGGGCGCCTAATCACCGCAAAACAATTGACATGTCACTTATCTATGATCGTATTGTATGCACAGGGGGACGACGGTAATCCATAGTTCTCTATGAGAGCTATGTATTACTGTAATTGCGGCACGCATTTTGCTATGTATAACGTGATCTATGTACTTTTCACCACTAAGAATTTGTATTTACTCCCGGTTGGGTAACCTTGACCAAGATCAAAGTTATGAGTGTTAACAGCTTAAAATAAAAGTAAAACTATATCAAATATTTTAATATCATGACCTTGTGGGTGAATTTAGGGTTTCTGTTAGATGTAAGGACAGCTTTTTTCACAATTAAGAGTGATAATTTATACATAATAACATACCTCCCAACTGTCCCTATATTGGAGGGACTGTCCCTATTTTTAACCCTTGTCCCTCTTAGCTCTATAAATGTCCCTCTTTTTCATTTGAGAAATAGATTTGCGCCAATAAACTGATGATCTTGGTGTAAAAAGTATCTGATTGCTTCCTCGCTGTATATTACATAACAATTTACTTAATATTTCATCATTGGATACAATGCAATCCTGAAAATGTCTCCCTTTGTGGCTGTCTAAAAAGTTGGCATGTGTGTGTGTGGGCGTGTCTTGGTGTGATGTCATGTGTTAGGGCGTGGTTAGAGGCATGTCTTGCTGCGATGTCATGAGTTTGGGTGTGGTTAGAGGCGTGGCCTGATTTGTCCCTCTTTGCAATCTCTAAAAGTAGGGAAGTATGCATAATAAACACATACATGGATAACTCAAAATTTTAAATCGCATTATGTCTTGGAATTGCAGACCAGGGTTTTATGAATACCTTAACTCTCTAAAGTAGTTTTTTGTGATCATGGTTCCAACCGTATAACGTGAAATACGCGGCAAAATGCGCTCCAAAATAAGCCGTGTGAACATACCCTTACACAGCAAAAAATGTAACTGATCCGTTTCCAAAGCACCGGCATTCTCTACACTGATCTGCAATTTTTTTTTTTTTTTTTTGGGGGGGGAATTAAGAATTAATATACACAAGCACATATGTAGCATTGTAACGCTTAAAATCAAGTGTGCATCAAACCAGCAGCAGTGTACATTATAAAGAATACCACTTAGACCCTAGTCACATATTAATTCTACATAGTGCTAACTGGACTACGTTTGCTCTATTTAGTGTTTTTGCATCGGACACAAAAGTAAGGTCTACCATGCTTTTGTATCCAATGCTCAAATAGTATACGTTTGCTAAATATGGCAAATATAGTCCAATCAGGACTACACCCGACCTATAGAAGTCTGTAGCCCTGATGCAGCCCTGCCACAGAATGCAATATGATACATGTTTATAGTGCTTTGAGGGCTACTATAGAAAGAAGGAGATTGGAGGAGGGGGGGAAGCAAAAATATGATGTGGATGGAGCTTTAGCAGAGCTGGTGCCAGGAAGATCTGTACTTGTATTGTACTTTTTCATGTCACCAAAACAGAAAGAAAGCATCTTTGCATTTATGAGACGTAGCATCCCCATCAGAACTTTCATCCAATACTTATTCTGCAAAACTTTGCCCATTCGAGCCATCTACAGTGTAATTATGTGCAGCTCCATGAATGTGGTGCTCCAGTTTAATAACCGCTTGTGCAACGTCATGCTGCTTTGCTCCTACTCATTACAAACTCCAAAAACATTACAGAAGGAGTTTCCACTTCTGCAAGTAATTGGCTCATAAATGACTATTCTATATGTAATATGATCATCATAACACTAAAGCAATCTATGTAATTAGTAATAAAAATAAGGTGTGCCTATATCTTGGCAAAGGTCGTAAGAAAGGAAACTTAATCAGTGATGTCTTGTACTCGGAAAAATTCCTATATAAAACAAAAGGAAATATTCACTTCACTGCTTGAGAAAGAAGAGCCGACCATCACTCACGCTTGTGGTCAGCTTCAATCATCGCTGCTATATTTCAACTGTGGGTTTCCTTCCCATGAGGAGAATTAACATGGGGTTTGCAGAAGAGAAACTTCACTGTAATTATATTGCAGATAAAATCGTATTTTCCACAAACTGATATCTTGTGTAGCCGTCTGTTTGACCCTTGGCTTGTGTTTACCCAGAAGGTCCACCATTTTGGATGTAAGGTTCAGTGACATTGTAAGACAGATGTGCAGTGAAGTGACAGAGAAGAATGACTGGGAGGCCCAATGCATTACTGTGTATGGTGCGATTCCTCAACTGTCCGTCAGTGGGAAGCAGATGGCCTGGCGTGTAATTGATTTATTTTGCCATCCATTGATATGCCAAATTTACGGATTAGAATTCGATCAGTGCTGTGCTTTGTAATAGCCAATACACAGAAGGTTACATCAAAAGTACTGATCGCTGTGTCCTTTTCAGCGATTGTTTTAACTAATGACAGATATTTAACAGGGTCTTCAAAACTAAATTATATGTGAAAGCTACAAGAATGCAGGAAAGCTGATAGAGCTAAAAAGTCAATGGATCTTCGATCATAAGTCCAAGTCTTATGAAACAAATAGCAACTATGCAAACATATTACATTAAAGCGTCCCAAAGCAGAGCATGAGGAACGTGCAAAAACTCCCTTGAGATATGGCATATACAGCGGGGAAAATAAGTATTAGATCCATGGCAATTTTGCAGGTTTTCCTACCTACAAAGAATGAACAGGTCTTTAATTTTTATCATAGGTACACTTCAACTGTGAGAGACAGAATCTTAAAAAAAAAAATTCCAGAACATCACATTGTATGATTTTTAAAAAATGAATTAGCATTTTATTGCATGAAATAAGTATTTGATACAATACTAAAATAGAACTTAATATTTGGTACAGAAATCTTAGCTTGCAATTACAGAGGTCAGACGTTTCCTGTAGTTCTTGACCAAGTTTGCACATACTGCAGCAGCGATTTTGGCCCACTCCTCTATACAGATCTTCTAGGTTGAGTTTCAGCTCCCTCCAACGATGTTCAATTGTGTTCAGGGCTGGAGACTGCCTAGGCCACTCCAGGACCTTGAAATGCTTCTTACAGAACCACTTCTTAGTTATCCTGGCTGAGTGTTTTGGGTCATTGTCCTGCTGGAAGACCCAGCCATGACATCTTCAATGCTCTTAGTGAGGAAAGGAAAATCTTGCGATTCATGGCCCTATCCATTCCCCTTCAATACGGTGCGCTTGTCCTGTCCCCTTTGCAGAATAACACCCTCAAAGTATGATGTTTCCACCCCCATGTTTCAAGGTTGGGGCGGTATCAACAAGGCAATTGGAGTTGATACCAAAAAGTTCTATTTTGGTCTCATCTGACCACATGACTTTCTCCTTTGCCTCCTCTGGATCATCCAAATGGTCATTGGTGTACTTCAAACGGGCCTGGACATGTGTTGGTGTGAGCAGGGGAACCGTGCATGCCCTGTAGGATTTTAATCCACGACAGCGTAGTGTGTTACTAATGGTAATCTTTGAGACTGTGGTCCCAGCTCTATTCAGGTCATTGACCAGGGCCTTCCGTGTAGTTCTGGGCCGATTCCTGACTGTTCTCAGAATTATTCTTACACCACGAGGCGAGGTCTTGAATGGAGCCTCTGACTGAGGAAGACAGACGGTCATCTTGTGTTTCTTACATTTTCTAATAATTGCACCAACAGTTGTTGCCTTCTCACCAAGCTGCTTGCCTATTGTCCTGTAGCCCATCCCAGCCTTGTGCAGGTCTACACTTTTGTCCCTGGAGTCCTTAGACAGCTATTAAGTCTTGGCCATGGTGGAGAGATTTTTTTTTTTTAGATTCTGTCTCTAACAGTTAAAGTGTACCTATGATAAAAATTACAGACCTCTTCATTTTTATAGATGGGAAAACTTGCAAAATTGTCAGTGTAATAAATACTGTAATTCCAAGGGTACACATAGAACAGATTGGAAATCTTATACTTAAAGAAGACTCTCCTAACATGTCTGCTTTACTAGACATTTTCCCCATGAAAGCAATTCTGAAGCATTTTCCTTGGAATTCTTATGTGGTTCCTCTTATTCATTCTATAAATGTATAATTACATTTTCAACTGGATGCTATCAATTGGGCGTCTCTGCATAGTCTGACATTGTCCAATCAGTGCTGCCAGAGTCCGTGTGTGCAGGAACACACCCTTTTAACTGGAATGGGTCATCAAAAAATGAGTCATTGTTTAAGTCCCATTTTTTATGTTAAACATTTTTTAGGAACTTTTTTTTATTTTTCATATCACTTTCAAGATTTTTTAATAATTCTTAAGTCTGGCAGTTTTCACTTTGGCCACTAGGCCTTGTTTGCACTGCTTTAACAGCTGTCAGAGAGATGCTTTACAGCAGCTTCATGCACATAGGAGACTTAAGACTGACTCAGTCCCATTCACTTCTATAGGAGAGTTTTCTAATCATGCTCTGTGACCTGGGAGGAAATCAGTGTGCAGGGAGATGAAAGGGGGAACTGTGACTATCTCCTCTTGTGACTGGTGGATCGTGTGTTATCTATTCACATTGGTGTCTCGTTTCAGTTTGACCCTCTTTGTGCTGATAATGAGCAGACAACTGAGAATCTTTCTGTACAGAACAGGAAATGGCAGACCATTATTAGGCTTAGTGGCCAAAGTGAAAACTGCAGGACTTAAGAATTATAAAAAAAAAAAAAATAAAAAAAAATACTGAAGGTGATATGGAAAATTTAAAAAAAAAATAACCAAAAATTCTTAAAAAATGTGTTGGACATAAAAATGTGAGTTGAACAATAAGTCATTTTTGATAAAACATTCCCTTTAACAAGGGGGACAGTAATACCCAGTTGACAATATATTCATTCATTTTTAGGAAAAATAACGGAGAAAGACCACAACACAGAGTTTCAGAAGATGTTGCAGAATTTTGTATTTCATGGGTATTCAAGCATTTACTGCAATAGACAAGTGATAAGATGTCATGGGTCCTCTTTTAGGTGTCGATACAAGATAGCTGCACAATTTTTTTTTTAAATTACAGAAAGGAGAAGAAGCCACTGACAAATCTTAAAGCTGCTTATTTCCGGTGGGACTGGATTTTAAGATGCCCGATCTGTCTTCTCCCAAACATCTCTCATCAGGGCAGAGGCAGAACAGACACCTATGTGGCTTCTGATAAAATGGGTACTTGTCCTCCTTTAGGTAATGTGCATATTCATATTTTGTGTGTGGCACGGGCTGCTGTTAGACAAAAATTATTTGCTACTTTTACCACCATCACTTGTCATGGATGTCTAGGCTTCAGAATTGCAAATCTGTCAAGTGACGTGGTGATAAAAGAAGGAAAGGAAGGGATCAATTCCCAACCAGATATATTTTATTAGTTAAGGAGTCTGAAAAATAGTTGACAACCTCGACAGATGCGGAAATGGCTGTCGTGGTTGTAAAACTTAGAAAGAAAAAAAATGTATGAAAAAGGCGGAAAAAAAATAAATAAATAAATAAATAGAGGACGAGATTCAGAATGGCTCCATCTCCGATCAGTCATAACATTAACACCTGCTTTATATTCTGTAGGTCCCCTTCGCGCCGTCAAAATAGCTCTGCAGGCATGAACTCCACAAGACCGCTGCTCAGTAGTGTCTGACAAAGAAGACAGCAGATCTTTTAAAGGGGTATTCTTACCATATTGATTAGCTTTAAATGTGCAGAAAAAGCTAGCTGCAAATCAGCCATGCATGGGAATCAGGAGGGCGGTCCTTACAGCCGTCCTCTCCAGTCAATTCTATGGGAGCTTCTGAACATAGCCAAGTACACACACATGGTAAAACCACTTTAAGTAGTCTTATCTTCTCTGCTCTTGACTCAGAAATCCTGTTCCAGATAATATAACCCTATATATCAGAGATCAGCTCCTTTCCTCTATCATATAACCCTATCACAGAGCTCAGCTTCTCTCCCTATCATATAACCCTATATATCACATAGCTCAGCTTCTCTCCCTATCATATAACCCTATATATCACAGAGCTCAGCTTCTCTCTTCTATCATATAACCCTATATATCACAGAGCTCAGCTTCTCTCCTCTATCATATAACCCTATATATCACAGAGCTCAGATCCTCTCTCTTTATCATATCCTGCTCTCAGGGTAGAATAAACCATCTGCCTCCCTTTAAGCTGTATAGAATTAGAAAAACATGGCTGCTTTCTTTCAAAAAGAGCGCCACCTCTATCACATGATGTGTCTGGTATTGCAGCTGTATTAAACTGAATAGGGCTACACATCCTGAGACAGCAGTGGCACTGTTTTTGAAAGAAGGCAGTTTTTTCTAATCCTGAAAAACCCCTTTAAGTCATGTAAATTGTGAGGTTGGGTTTACATGGATTCGACTTGTTTATCCCTCATATCCCACAGATGTTCATTTGGATTGAGATCTCAGGAATTTAGAGGCTAAGCCTCCCACTTAACTCAGAGAGAGAAGTGTTAGGGGATGTTCATGCGGCATTTTTTAGATGTGTGTTTGGATCTGTGTTTAGGACCCTAAACGGACCCAAACCTGCATATAACTATGTGCAGTGTGATTTAAATTGCTTTCAATGTAAAACACGCATCACCGTTCAGACGATACGTTTCATACATGCGTCTTTCAGATCCGTTTAAAGGAGTGTCATGTCAATTCTCTCTGATGCCCTTCGTCCAGATACCTTTATCTTCTGCTGTCTCACGTCATTTTGCAGATATACATGCAGGCGATGTTTCCAAGATGACGGTTTGTGGTATTGAAAGGGTTATCCGTTCATCCAGAGGTGGTGATCTGGGTAGGAAATTGCTGTCCCGGGAGGCCTGGTGGATTTTTCATTTATCCACCAGGTCTCCTTTAGGACTTAATATCAGGCAGGACATTACCTTTCACTATTAAAATGGGCTTTAGGTTTTTGTAGTCAGTTTGCAGATTATTTATTTGTATTTACATAGGTTTTCTTCTCTTTTATTATTAGTTTTTATTGTTCAGTGTATGTATTTGTTGTTTAACACAGTCATGTGTAGTATCATGTGACCGGTTCTCTCTGTTATATCTCCAGGGACTTCCAGTCCACAAACAGAGCGGTACTAACAGCCATGAGTAAGGCTATGTCTACACTGCATGGACAAAAAAACGACCTGAAAACGAATTACTAAAAACGTTCATGAAACGGAGTTTTCTGTCCACTGCCTGTCAAAAGCAGCTGAAAAAACATCCGTTTTTTGGAGCGTTTTTTGAAGCGTTTTTTTGAAGCGTCTTTGCTCTGCTTTTTAATGTATGCACAAATTAAGCCATTGGATGTAAGCTACACCCTACAGGTGGAGTTAACATGTTAAGTAGTCACTTCCTTTAGATCACTGTAGCCATTGTGAGTGCATTGTCCTTTGTGTGCTGCTGCTGCGTGCTACTGCTTTATTAAATTTTGCACAAGATTCTTGCACCAAAATCCACAAAAACCCACATTATCTTTCCATACAGCAAGATAACTGTATTAGCATCCAAATCTGTAAAGAAAAGGATTTTAGCGCCAAACTCCCAAAAAACGCATTATTGCGTCAAATTTCGTAAAAAAAAAAAAAATTTTGTGTAAGAAGCAAGATCAGTTTATTAGCGCCAAAATTTTTAAAGATATTGAACTAAGCCCCCAAACCCGTCAAAAATCGGATTCTGGCGCCGAAATCCGTAAAAAATTTTTTTATTTGCGTCAAAAGCTAGATCACTTTATTAGCGCCAAAATCTGTAAAGATACGGATTTTTGCCCCAAAAGCCATAAAAAATGGATTCTTGCACCAAAATCTGTAAAAAACTTATTTTTGGCGTCAGAAGCGAGATAACGTTATTAGCGGCAAAATCAGTAAAAAAAATTATTTTAGTGTCAAAAAACGTAAAAAAATGTATTTTTGCGGCAAAATCCGTAAAAAAACCCCTTATTTTTAGCGTCAGAGGCGAGATAACGTTATTGGCGCTAAAATCTGTAAAAAAAATTTATTTTAGTGCCAAAACACGTAAAAAAAAAAACGGATTCTTGCGGCAAAATCCGTAAAAAAGCGTATTTTTGCCGTCAGCAGCGAGACAGCGTTATTAGTGCCAAAATCCGTAAAAACCGGACTCTGGCGCCAAAATCCGTAAAAACCGGACTCTGGCGCCAAAATCCGTAAAAACCGGACTCTGGCGCCAAAATCCGTAAAAACCGGACTCTGGCGCCAAAATCCGTAAAAACCGGACTCTGGCGCCAAAATCCGTAAAAACCGGACTCTGGCGCCAAAATCCGTAAAAACCGGACTCTGGCGCCAAAATCCGTAAAAAACGGAATCTGGCGCCAAAATCCTGTAAAAACCGGACTCTGGCGCCAAAATCCGTAAAAACCGGATTCTGGCGCCAAAATCCGTGAAAACCGGATTCTGGCGCCAAAATCCGTAAAAACCGGATTCTGGCGCCAAAATCCGTAAAAAACCGGATTCTGGCGCCAAAATCCGTAAAAACCGGACTCTGGCGCCAAAATCCGTTAAAAAACCGGACTCTGGCGCCAAAATCCGTAAAAAACGGACTCTGGCGCCAAAATCCGTAAAAAACGGACTCTGGCGCCAAAATCTGTAAAAAACGTATTCTGGCGCCAAAATCCGTAAAAAACGGATTCTGGCGCCAAAATCCGTTAAAAAAACTATTCTGGCGCCAAAATCCGTAAAAACGTATTCTCGCGCCAAAATCCGTAAAAAAACGTATTCTCGCGCCAAAATCCGTAAAAAACGTATTTTCATCATCAGTAGCAAGATAACTTTATTAGCACCAAAATATGTTTACAAAAGGAGTTTAGCATTAAAATCTGTAAAAAACCAGATTCTGACGGCAAAATTTGTAAATAACGTATTTTTAGCGAAAAAAATATGAATTGCACAAAAATCGTTAGCGACCAAAGCATGATCATTTTATTACAAAAGGTACAAACAAGAACACATCAGGCACTTGTATGCAGATTTGATAAGATATAACTTTCGTAACACCCACTATAGGTGGGACTTGGGTCTCCTGGGAGGGTTTTCATTGAAAAATCGCGGCAAAAAAGGCCGCGAAAACGCGCCAAAAAACGTGGCAAAAGACGTCCGGCGCTTTACATAGACTCCTGTAGTAAATTTTCTGCCCGGCTCTGCCGTTTTTTAGAACATGTTGCAAAATACGACCAGTAAAAAAAACGAGCAGAAAAAAGAAGCTCAGTGTAGACAGCACGACGGTTTTACAATAGAAGTCTATGGGAGATGATTACAGTCGTTTTTCCAGCGTTTTTAGAAAACGAAAAACACCTGAAAAAACGGACGTTTTTCTGTGCAGACAGAGCCTAAGGGAGACGCTACTCCCGAAATGCCTTGGCCCATCTAGCTCGTGCAGCCTATGTGATTTCTCTGCTGCTATTTATGCATGACTCCTCTTGTATGCTATGCTTTAACTACGAGATTTTAATGGATTACAAATAAAGTTTACCCTTTTATATAAAAGAAGAATTTTTTCTCACGTCTGGTCAAACTCCCCTCAGTGCGGTCTGGAAGCTGGTTCAATTTTTCTTTTGAATTGCGTTATTATATGGACTGGGACCCCATGAACCGTGACTCCACCGAAGTTCCTGAGGCACAGGTGAGCTGATGCAGCCATTTCTCTACTTCGTTGTTTGACATGTCAATTCTTGATACGTTTTACGCAGCAGACGCCCTATTTAAAACTACAGGGTGCTGCAGCAAAACCGCATCCAAACACGCAGCACACTTTTGAATACGTTTATCGGACTGAAAATTTATCCAAAAATGTATTCAAAGGTGCTGTGTGAACATAGTCTTATACACACAGCAGGGCGGCCACATGATGTAAAGGAAATGTGATTCATCAGATCAGGCTTTTTTTCTTCTGTTAGTCTATAGTTCAGTTCTGATGTCCACGTGGCCACTGAAGGAGCTTTCAGCAGTGGATAGGTGTCAGCCCTGGGCTCTGACTGGTCTGCAGTGTTTGGACAGCCCTATATTTAGCAATCTGTGATGTACAGTTCGCTCTCCCACCTGTCCACCATTAACATTTAAAACCATGATTCAAGATTTTATACCAGTAATGCAAGACTTATGGTTTCTTACATTCTTAATCTACAGTACGCATTAAGCCACGTAATACAGAAAAAAATCTGCTATGCCATCTCTTAACCAAGAAGGAATCTCCCACTTATAAAGAGGTTCTGCAGCAGCTGGTATATCACTAAAGGAACTTTAGTTATCTACCAGCAATGTATGGTATATCAATGTATGGCAAATGTATGCTAAAGCAATATATGTTAACGGCAGGTATTCCTTATTGTTGAAATATTCACTTAAATCTTTACTTCAGCTCAAATAGTTCATATTAAAGGGATTGTCTCACTACAAGGATTGCTTTTTATGTTAAAGATCTTGCAAAAATATGTCACTTTGCAATATATGTCCATTAACAGTGTCCTACTTACTCCTAGATATCCCCTCTTATATGTGCTGCATCAGCTCTTCAGCTTGCTATAGCTACAGACCTGTTCGATCTCTCCAGATAGGATGCCAGCACTGGTCGCTATAGCTACAGACCTGGTGCCCTCAGTAACTTGTCACTGCAGCCTAGTAGAAGACCGTAAATACGTCCCTGAATTCAAAAATGAAACCGAGAAAACAGGACTGAGGTGAGATGAGTCAATGTAGTGAGACAACCGCTTTAAAGCTAATCAACCCCAAAATCATATTCTGTATGGCGATAAAATGACTCCGACTGCTATATATACGCGGCCTCTGCTCTATTCAATAAGCTGCAGTATAGAAGACTGTGATCAAAGTCCTATAGAGAAAATTAGTAACAAAATACCTCAAGGTTAACAATAATTTTCTCCTTCTCAGCTATGAATCCAAACAAAGCCTTGATTTATTGGCAAGGATTTTGTTTCTCTTTCACGCTTCCATTACAACCCTGGAAGGGACTATTTTTAAAGATAAAGTTAACTATGCTTTGAACGTTCACAGACGCAGTTTGACTCCAGTTTTCATGTAAGTTACTACCAAAGAAAACACAAATAACAGCGCTGTTTATAGAACTCCTAAGTAGAAATGGAAGACAAATGCACCAAAATAAAAGCCGCGGACAATGATGGACACAATGGAGGCTGGAATGTTTCAATGGATCAAATACACTTTCTCTAAGCCACTATGCAGAAGCCGCATGGTGGGGGTACTGATTGGGCTGCACAGCTTACGTGGCTCATCAATGACTTCCAAGCTACATTAGTCTTTGGAAACATACAAGCAGGTCCTGTTTTTTGCATTAGATGTAAGAGATGCTCCGTATTCAGAATGTGATGTGGCAGGGCTGTGGAGTCGGAGTCGTGGAGTCGGTGCCTATTTTGCAGGAGTATGAGTCGTCATAAAATGGACCAACTCCGACTCCCAAAATATATAATTAGTTGGTCCAGTTAGTTCGATGCAGTGCGAAGAGCAAGATGAATTGAGTCCGGCCAGTGCTAGTGCTCACGTATCTTCAGCCTTATCACATGAGGAGTGTAATTGATGACATGGAGCAGGCAAAGCGCTGCCACAGGGGAAACAGATTTCAGCAAAATTTTTCACCTGTTCTCAAAGAAATAGAAGAGTCCAACCATTCATCAAAACTGACTGTGGCTGAGGCAATTCCTTCATACCCTGACATTGTTAGAGATGTTGCCCCTGTGGTCACCGCTTTGCCCCCAACCCAAGTTAGTGTAGAGAGGCCGTTCTCTAGCCTGGAAATAATGAGGTCAGATGTGAGGCCATGTATGCAGGTTCTGATGGAGACAATACTTATTCTCAGAACAAATTCAGAGACTTCACAAATGTTCCTGCAGTGTTTTTCATATTTACAATTTTCTGTGTCCTAAAGTCATATCCAATAAATATATTTTACACTGACAAGCAAAATGGTAACAATGTTTTGAACTTGTGACTTTTAGGCTCCATATCTCACCATCCACTACAGCTTTGTATATGAGGCTACTGTAATTTTATATACAGTCATCTTACGGATCTTATACATAAATTTGACTTGCAAGTATTTAGCATCTGCTTAGTTACAGTTTTGTTCCTAAAAATCAAAGTGTTAACTTTTATTATTTTGTTACTATTTGGGAAATCCACCTTTGGTTTTCAGCTCTGCCTGAATCCTTCTGGGCTCTGAATCAGATTCAAGTATGTCTTGACTAAAATCTGATCCCAGGTCTCTTCTACACATCCCCAATGTTGGTGCAGAGGACTGGACTTGAATACAAATTCAAAGCTTTTCCTTCAATTTTTCACCCAAACAAGTGTTTTCCAATAAGAATTTCATAAACATTTGTTTAACCTTTTGGGGGGCCTTGTTCCAAAGTTTTTCTTTGTTGTTTTTTAAACCTTTTAAATAATAAAAATATATTATATAAGGAAAAAGGGTTTTCCCCATTTTAACTGTAAATTTACCCACAACATGTGCGGTTGTAAAGGGATCCGGAGTCGGGGTTTTGGGAAAATTTTAGGAGTACTTCCATTGCCACCCACAAGCAAACCGGTATTTAAAAGTCCAGCACTTCAATTATGGGTTTGTAAAATTTTGCGCCCTTTAAATACGTGAAAATAAAAAATAATTTTAAAAAAGGGTCCCAAAATCCTTGTTTAATACCACGGAAGGCATGTGTTGCGGATTTAAAGGCTATGGGACCAATGGGTGTTAAACGGTTTTACCCATTTACAAACAATTTAACCGCAAACCGGTTTTCATTTAAAGTCCATTCAGCACTTTGTGCCTGGGTTGGTTTAAAAAAAAAAGTTGTGGGACGTTTAAATATTTTTTTGTTCCCCCAAACAGACATGATAATGTTATCGGTAATTACACCCGGGAGCATGTTTCGCGCACATTTTGTGTGGGCCGATCCTTTAGCGGTTGACCTCTCATTACAAACAATTGCGAATGGGACTTCTCTCCAAGGGGGGTCCGTTAAGGCTGCAACATTTTTGGCTTTCCATAGTTCTGGAAAAAGAAAAAGGGGAAAGGGATCTGTGTATTTTTTTTTTTTTTTTTAAATAAAACAAACCTGTAACATGTTATTGGGGAATAAAATGCCTTTTTTGGGGACATTTTCGATACCCCCAATGGGGCAATCCTTCCAGCTTTACCTCCTTTCATGAAATTTTGCAAGCCAGAGGGACATATACCTGCTAAAGGGGGACTCCGTAAGGCTCCCTAGGGGGACTTGCGGCTTCCGGGTATGGGGGACCAAAGAGGCGGAGAGGGGAGCATTTATTTTCCTTTCGGAAAAAACCTGCCTATGGGGGACATTTACGCCTATCCTCCCTTATGGGGACAACGTATGCCTGCCTATGGGGGGACTTTAACGCCTATGCCTTAGGGGGACATTTCCCCCCTTTATCCGCCTGATGGGGGATTTTTTAAACCCTTGCCTTATTGGGGACATTACCTGCCTATGGGGACATTTCCCTGCCTTTTCCTGCCTATGGTGGGACATTTACCTGCCTATATCCGCCTATGGGGACTTTTACTGATATGGGGACATTTAACGCCTATCCTGCCTATGGGGACATTACCTGCCTTATGTGGGGAATATACCTGCCAGATTCCTGCCTATGGGGGACATAACGCCAATGCCTGCCTATGGGGGACATTTATAAGCCTTTTCCTCCCTATGGGGGACATTTAACGACTTTTTAGGGGACTTTTTAACTGCATCCTTTTGGGCACTGCCTATGGGGGACATTAACCCTGCCATCCTGCCTATGGGGGACATTTAACAGCCAATGCCTGCCTATGGGGGACATTTTAACAGCCTATTCCGCCTATGGGGGCCCTTTTAAACTGCCTATCCTGCCTATGGGGGACATTTACCTGCCTATTCCCTCCTATGGGGACATTTACCTCCCTTTTATGCCTGCTAGGGGGGACATTTACCTGCCTATGCCTGCCTATGGGGGACATTTACCTGCCTTTACCTGCCTATGGGGGACATTTACCTGCCTATGGGGGACATTTACCTGCCTATGCCTGCCTATGGGGGACATTTATGCTCTATGGGACATTTTTGTTTTTCCTCCTATGGGGACATTTTGTTTCCTCCCTAGGGGGGAAACATTTACTGCCATCCTCCCTATGGGGACTTTTAAACCTGCCTTTTCCTGCTATGGGGGAATTTTCCTACCCTGCTTACGGGGGACATTAGAACTCCATAGGGGCCCATTAACTGCCTATGCCTGCCTATGGGGGACATTTACCTGCCTATTGGGGACATTTACCTGCCTATTCCTGCCTATGGGGGACATTTACCTGCCTATACGGGACATATGCCTGCCTATGGGGGACATTTAACAGCCTATGCCTTGGGCTCCTATTGGGGGACTTTTAAAACAGCCTATGCCTGCCTATGGGGGAATCATTAAAGGGGGCATATCCTGCCTATGGGGACATTTACCGGCCTATGCCTGCCTATGGGGGACATTTACCTGCCTATGCCTGCCTATGGGGGACATTTAAACGCCTATGCCTCCCCTAGGGGGGCCCTTTTAAACGCCTATTCCTGCCTATGGGGGACATTTAACTGCCTTTTTAGGGGGACATTTAACGCTATCCTGCCTATGGGGGACCCCAATGTCCTGCCTAGGGGGGACATTATACCTGCCAATGCCTGCTATGGGGGACATATTACCTGCCATGCCTCCCTTATGGGGGACATTTAACAGCCTATGCCTGCCTATGGGGGACATTTAACTGCCTATGCCTGCCTATGGGGGACATTTACCTGCCTATTCCTGCCTATGGGGGACATTTACCTCCCCTTAATTTCCGCCTATGGGGGACATTTATCCCGGGGGCTTTCCGCCTATGGGGGACATTTCCCTGCCTATTCCTGCCTATGGGGGACTTTTAAACCTGACCTTAGGGGACATTTAAACCTGCCTATACCTCCCTATGGGGAATTTACTGCATCCCATGGGGGACTTTTAACCCTGCCTATTTAGGGGGACTTTTAAACCTGCCTATGCCTGCCTATGGGGGACATTTAACTGCCTATTGGGGACATTTACCTGCCAATTCCTGCTATGGGGATTTTTATCTGCTATAGGGACATTATGCTGCCTATAGGGGACATGTACCTGCCTATGGGGGACATATACCTGCCAATGCCTGCCTATGGGGGACATTTAACTGCCAATGCCTGCCTATGGGGGACATTTAACTGCCAATGCCTGCCTATGGGGGACATTTACCTGCCTATTCCTGCCTATGGGGGACATTTACCTGCCTATTCCTGCCTATGGGGGACATTTACCTGCCTATTCCTGCCTATGGGGGACATTTACCTGCCTATTCCTGCCTATGGGGGACATTTAACAGCCTATGCCTGCCTATGGGGGACATTTACCTGCCTATACGGGACATATACCTGCCTATGGGGGACATTTAACAGCCTATGCCTGCCTATGGGGGACATTTAACAGCCTATGCCTGCCTATGGGGGACATTTAACAGCCTATGCCTGCCTATGGGGGACATTTAACAGCCTATGCCTGCCTATGGGGGACATTTAACAGCCTATGCCTGCCTATGGGGGACATTTACCTGCCTATGCCTGCCTATGGGGGACATTTACCTGCCTATGCCTGCCTATGGGGTACTTTTAAACTGCCTTTTGCCTGCCTTTTGGGGACATTTAACGCCTTGGCTTACCTGCCTATTGGGGGACATTTCCCTCCCTTTTCCTGCCTATGGGGACATTTAACGACTATGGGATTAACATTTAAACAGCCTATATGGGGACATTTTTGGGGACTTTACTATTCCTGCCTATGGGGGACATTTACTGTTTTTCTTAGGGGGACTTTTACCTGCTATTCCTGCCTATAGGGGACATTACTCCTTTGCCTAGGGGGAAACATTTAACTGCCAATTCCTGCCTATGGGGGACATTTAAACCCTGCCAAATTCCTGCCTATGGGGGAATTTTAAACTGCCAATTCCTCCCTTATGGGGGACTTTTTAAACCTGCCTATGCCTGCCTATGGGGGACATTTAACAGCCTATTCCTGCCTATGGGGGACATTTACCTGCCTATTCCTGCCTATGGGGGACATTTACCTGCCTATTCCTGCCTATGGGGACATTTTTACCCCCCTGCCTTTTTCCTGCCTATGGGGGACATTTCCCTTCCTAGTCCTGCCTATTCCTGCCTATGGGGGACATTTACCTGCCTATTCCTGCCTATGGGGGACATTTACCTGCCTATTCCTGCCTATGGGGGACATTTACCTGCCTATTCCTGCCTATGGGGGACATTTACCTGCCTATTCCTGCCTATGGGGGACATTTACCTGCCTATTCCTGCCTATGGGGGACATTTACCTGCCTATTCCTGCCTATGGGGGACATTTACCTGCCTATTCCTGCCTATGGGGGACATTTAACTGACTATAGGGGACATTTAACTGACTATACCTGCCTATAGGGGACATGTACCTGCCTATTCCATGTTTTTTTTCTAAAGGAGATGCTTTACAGCAGCTTTATGCACATAGGAGCCTGTGAACAGGAGCAGACCCATTGACTACTATAGGAGAGTTTTCTAGGCATGCTCTGTGACCTGGGATCTCCTATTGCGAATGGTGGACCCTGTGTTATCTATACATATTGGTGTCAACTTTCATTGTAACCTTGCCTGTGCCGATAATGAGGAGACTGATGAAAATCTTTTTCTCTACAGAACAGTAAGTGTCAGACTATTGTTAGGCTGTTTGCAGAGAAAAGCCCTCCCCCTTCGCATTGACATGTTCATGTTCTGCCCGAAAACTGGGCGGAAGAATGAACATGTTCAATGGTTTTTCGGACCGCCGGCGATCTAAAAAACCGTCCGGCGGAAAATCCGTGCGGAAAACCACCTATAAAACCTGCCGTGGGGTCAAGCCCTAACTTAGCTACCCTCTTCCCTCCCATTTTAATTATCGCAAAGTCAACCAAAACTCTTTTCAGCTTTTAAAAATAAAACACTGAAGCCCATAGACTGTAATAGTTAACTCTTAGCCCAAAACTTTTTTTTTTCGTCTTTTTTGCTGCTGGATGTTTTTTTTTGTATGCTTTTTGCAGAAATCCACAGCAATTCTAATGCTGTGTATTTCTGCAAAAAACAAAACAAAAAACACACTCCAAAAACGGTGGTTTTTTTTTTTTAGTTTGTGACATGCACTGGTCAAGAAACTCAGTTTTTTGAACGGTTTTAGGATTTGGTTTTCAGTGAGTTTTTTGTCCAATGCACAGTAGACCTAGCCTAATGGAAAAGTTAGAAGAGGACACGTCCGTACTACTGGACAAAAACGAGACAAACTCCGTAGGTCACAAAGCTCGACTAAGTGTGAATTCTTATTTGTGCGCTGCCAATAAAACATAGTTTATGTAAGTAGCGTGGGTATTAATCTGCAATGCTCCTAGAGTAAACCAGCTGCTTATCTAGAAGGCTGCAGGATGTATCACCCGCTGCTGGTCACAGAGTGTTATATGGCTGGCATGACTTTGTGAACAGTTCAGAGCTAGTGACAATTTTACAACTATTCCCAAGTTGGGTCTGTGTCTGTACTACACTCTTAGGGCTTTAAATTCACATTGGACAAACACATAAATCCACTTGTTATTGGCCGTGCCGCTACGAAGCCAAGTTAGAAACCCTTCCAGTGACTTTATTTACTCACCAACTGCACCTCTACTTAATTTAATACCTGCCTATTTTTGTTTTATCCTCTGAATCCACAGATCAGCGCTCTAACCTCTCTAAACACTCCAGTTAATTAATACACTGTTATGGCCATTTTTTCCCTGCACTATAAATTATCTCTTTGTCATAAACTGTGAAGGCTGCAGATATTTCTTAGCAGTTACCTAGACACAATACATGGTCGACATTGCCCTGTGCTGCTGCTGCTCTGAATTTACACAAATAACCATAAACCTGAATTATTTCAATGGTGACTCAAGGTGCACCGATATTTTTAAATGGCTTTCATAAAAATTTACTAAGAACTAAACCTCTTTCTTGCAAACTGTTGTATCAATGGCAGCATAGTAGGTTAATATAGCTCTGTACAACATTACCCTACCCTTTTATCCATTGAGACTACAACTTAAAGGGAATCTGTCGCCATTTTTTTTTTTACTTATTAAATCAAGCCCCTGATCCATATGCTTTTCCGCTCAGTCGTTTTTATTTCCTGATTGTAGATTTCTCTATTCGGCCGGGCTATATTATGATTTGGGGGAAGCATTCTTGCTTGCACTGCTTAACAGCAGTCAGAGAGATACTTTACAGCAGCTTCATTTCACATTAGGATTCTTAAGACAGATTCTGTCCCATAGACTTGTATAGGAGAGTTTTCACTGTGAAGGGAGGGGAGAGGGTGAGCTGTGATATCTCCTCTTGTGATGATGGATTCTGTGTTATCTGTGCACATTGGTGTCTACGTTCAGTTTGACCCTCTTTGTGCTGATAATGAGCCCATTGCTGAAAAGCTCTCTAAACAGAGCAGGAAGTGTCAGACTATTATTAGGCCTAGTGGCCAAAGTGAAAACTGCAGGGCTTAAAGGGGATTTGCCAGGACGCAAGTTTCTTACCTTCCTTATAGCACAGGGAGAATGTCAACAAATCACACTGAGTCATGAAGGCTGCAGGGCTGAGATGGGGGGGTGAGTAAGGAGTGAGGAATAAGGGAGCGTCTCAAAAACTTAAGTGAAATAATAAACAGTAAAACAGTGGATTCCCCAATAAGCAAGGACACACCCTCATAGACTGCACTTTTCTCCCCGGTGCCTTAAAAGCTCATTCATTTTTGCCTGTCATCAGATAAGAAGTGTTTCACGTAAGCGCGGCCTGTCAGCTCCTGGGCCCGTGTCTAGTAGAAGCTTTCAGGTAACAAAGGGGGGATTGAGCAATGCTGTATCTCTTAGAGGCTTCACTCTTTGTAATCACATATATTTAGAATAGTGATTAAATACCCATTTTGGAGGTTCCCACGTCAACATTACATCGTGGCAAAACCCCTTTGAGAATTATTAGAAAAATATTGAAAGTGATCTGGAAAAAAAAAAAAAAAAGAAAAACACAACCAAAAATCCTAAAAATGTGTTTACAAATAAAAATGTGAGTTAAAAATAAGTCCATTTTTTGATGACACATCCCTCTAAAGAGCAGAAAGAGGAGGCCGGCGGGGGGTGCCGGAGCAGAAAGAGGGGCCGGCGGGGGGGGGGGGGGGGGGGGCGCCGGAGCAGAAAAATGGGGCCGGCGGGTGTGCCGGAGCAGAGAGGGGGGGCCAGCCGCCAAGGAAACCTTTGGTATGTCACCGTCCCGGACAGAGCTCTTAAGCCTGTCAGTGCAGAGAGATGGTCGGTAACATACAGAAGCCTGTGTACACAAATAGGAAACAGCTGCTCTAGCTCTGAAAGGAAGAAAAATCAAAACAGCAATGTATTTGGCAATAATCATTATTTATCTTTGTCTACTTAAAGCTAATCAATGAAAAAGGAATACCCCTTTAGGAAAAAACCTATAGCACCTATCTTATTCATAACCAGGGGATTGCCTTTGCCTACCCGTTTACTGCTATTCAATGACTTGGGAGTACCCTTTTAATGGCTAAATGTTTCATAAAGCCAGAACGCTCAGCTACTAAGCACATTTTATGTTGTGTCATATCTGTAATATGTGCATTTGCTATGGACAAGTCTGGTGATCACAGAAATTTTTTCCGAGGTTGTAGCTCGATTCTCCATTTAGAAGACAACTGCAATAATAACCCAGTGTGAACTAGCGGCTTCATTTCTACAGTATTGTTGAGCATAAACATTTTGATTTTTTTTTTATCACATTCATACTGAAATATCATTGAATGTACAAAAACCTGAGCATTGGGGACACTTCAGCCTTCTAGTGTATTTTAGATACACTAGAACCATTAAATGATACATTTCCTATTTCCGCATTAAATCTTGAACAGCAGAGTTTGAAAACATATAAAAAAGCTGACACATTTGGTGACTAAAGTAGGTTATGGCTCCATTTGAAAAAAAGGGAAAAAAACCGGGCATGGCTTTTTGCACAGCCCAATAAAGGCAAAGGCTTGCTACTTTTTGGGGCGCCAAATGAAAAAAAGAATTTTTGGGGAAAAAAATGCCTGAAAAGGGGTTAAAACCCAGGTGTTTTCATGAGGTCAAATTCAGGGGAAAAAAAAGGCCCTTTAACGAAAAGATATGCAGTTAAACCAAGAATAAGCTGGGGGCAAAAAGGAATAACGGCCCCAAATTTAAAAGGCTACTGTACGGATTTTTTTGGCCTGGTTTTTTCTACCAAACACGAAAAGCTGATGAAAAGATACATTAAAATACCTGAAAAAAAGTAAATGTTCCTTTTACTCTTTTTTTTTGTGTTTTTTTTTTTTTATATAGCTTTTTTTTATGCTCCTCAGCACTGTACAGATATCTTCCTCTTCCCATTGGCCCTGCCCCAAATTGGGGCTCAAAACCCTAAATTCAAAATTAAACCCCAATCCATATGTTTTTGAGTGTGTGAAAAACCAGAGCGCCTGGAGGAAATCCACACAAACTTCTTGCAGATATCTAAAAAACCAATTAAAAAAATTGGCCCAAAAAGTAGACAAAAAATAAATTTTTTTACAAACAAATAAAACCAAATAAAAAATTTTAAAATTTTGTTTTACCCCTATAATGAAAAAAATCAATATTTTTTATTAAAAAATTTTTTAATTACAAAATAGCATATTTTAACCCAAAATTTTCCCAAACTAAAACAAAATTTAAAAACAATTAAAACCGAAAAATACCCCCAATAAGAATAAAGGCGGCATATCCTCCACAATTAAATAATATGGAGAGATGCTAATAATATAACAAATCAAGTGATTATAAATAGTACCAAATGCATCAAACCAAATAATTATATATATTATAACCTGTATCTCAGTCTATTATCAAAGGGGAGGATATGTCGCCAAAAGGAAGGGTATTAGCCTCAACGCGCGGTTCGCCGCCAGCTTTTACAAGAGGTTTCTTGCAGATATGGTCCTTGGGGGGGGATTTAAAACCCTACGAATCCCAGTGCTGCAAGGAAAACAGTGCAACTTTGAAAACCCAATGCTCTTTTATGTACTTAAAGGGGGAATGTGTCATAAAAACATGACTTTTTGTTTAACCACATTTTTATTTTAAAAACCTTTTTTTGGGAAATTTTTTTGTTTATTTTTTTTAAAATTTTTCAATATCACTTTCAGTTTTTTTTTTTTAAAATTTTTCTGAAGTCCTCCCATTTTTCCCCTTTTTGGCCCCATGGGCCAAATTTAATCATCTGACATTTCCCTGTTCTTTTTTGAGAGCTTTTCTGCTTTGTTTCTTTTATCAGTAAAAGCAGGGTCAAGCTGAAAGGAGAACCTTTTGTGTACGATAACACGGAATCCCCCCAAAGTCAAAAGAGGAGATGTCAAAGCCCCCCCACTTTTCCCCCCCCTTTCCCACATGAAAAACTTTTCCTATACAAGTCTATGGGACAGAAATCTGTTCTTAAGAATCCTATGTGCATTGAAGCTGCTAAAAAATTTAAGCTCTCTGACTGCTGTTAAAGAAATGCAAGCAAAAATGTCTTTTCCACCAATTTAAAATATTGCGGGGCCCAATAGAGAAAATTTCAATTTAGGAAATAAAAACGGGCGGGAAAAAAAAAATGGATCAGGGGCCCTTTAAATTTTTTAAATTTAAAAAAAAAAAAAGGCGAATTTCTCCCTTTAAGGATATGTTTTGTAGTCTAGAACCCCTGCTTCATTTAAAAAAAGGGCCCTTAAGTAATTTAAAAAACTGGATACCCCTATGTTTGGGGCTAAGATCACCCAATTAAAAAAACAGAAATGAAAAAATAAAAAAAAAAAAAAAAATTTTCCAAAAAAAAGTATAAAAAAATTTAAATTTAAAGAAAAGGATTGGTGAGGATGTCCCAAAAATCCCTTCTTTGAACAAAATGGTGACAGTTTTAAACTAACTGAGCCAAATACAAAAGATGTTTCTAAAGGGAAAGGGGCCCCAAAAACCCTAATCAGGATGGGGCTGTTTTAAAAAAAAGATGGAAACCCGTTCCCGTTTCTATGGCTAGCTTTTAAAGGGATTGTTATCTCAAAGGGTTTTAAGGGGTGCATGAATGAAATTTAAAAAACAAAAGTTTCTCTGCAAAAATTCATGGTTGAAACTTTTACTGTTTAAATTTGCATATTCACTCCAAAGTATTTTAGCCCTTTTTGTTTATTATGTTTATCAGCTAAATTACCTTTTCCAAGGTTTCCTTTTTAAGCTTCTCAGCTGGAAAGTAAAAAGTAGAGTAATTAGTCCTTTGTCTGTAAAATTGAAAAAAATCAAGCTGTTTACGTTTCCCGGGGCTCTGTTGCTGTGAGACCTTTTGTGATGACATCACTCCCTGCATAGATAGAACACACAAAAGCAGGGGGGGAAAAAGTACACAGGTTTAGTCACTGGGGAACCCGAGAGAGTCAGAAGGTGATTTTTAAAACGCTTTTTAGATCCTTAACAAAAAAAAGATGGGCAAAGGGAATATATTTTGGAAAAACATTTCTTTTTGTGTTCCCCACATTTAAAAACTAATCTTTTTTAGCGAGAAAAACCCCTTTTAAAGGGAAAAAAGGGAAAAAATAAAAAATTTTCCTGTAGGTTTTAAGAAATTTCAAACCCAAAATTTGGGTCAACCCCTTGGTGGAAAAAAAATTTTTGTTTGCTGTGATAAATCTAAAATTTTGTTTTCCCCTATGATGTGGGAAAAGGGTGAGAATTTGGTGGGAAGAAGCATGAATTTGTTGAAAAACCCTTTGCAGCTCAGTGGTGGAGGTGGCCCCAAAGGTGTGGAGGGAAAGTTTTTTCGCCACATTCAGTTCCTTTGGATACCCGAGGCTGGATATTTTGGGCCCCGTTGGGGGTTTTTTAAGCATTGTGGTTTAAAATAAATTTTTTACTTCATGGCAGCTTTTTTTCCCCGGAATTTACCTTTTTTGAAGGGCAGTGCATCAATTTCCACAGAATGCAAGAAAATTAAATGGGGGTTTTTCCCCCAATTCAAAGGAACCCCTTTAAACCCCCCAAGGACCCAGCCCGTTTTTTCCTTTCCCGGGCAAAGCCCCATTTTTTAAAATTTACATTGTCAATTTATGTTTAGAATAACTTTTTGGACACTTTTTCCTATTCATGGGGATTCAGAGATTGTTTTCTCGTTGGGCACATTGTGCTTTAGTTAGTAAGAAATTTTTATCCATACAATCCTTGTTTGTTTTTGAAAAAAATCAAAAATTTTATTTAATTTTTTGCGTGCAAGAAAATAATTATTCACCCCAAATAAAATTTATAACTAGCAAACTACCATATGTCCACTATAGGTTGGCATCATTTTTTTAAGTGTCCCTTTTTTTTTTTACGAAAATTAGAGGGCTTTTGAAATTTGTAGTTTTTTTCTCACATTTTTAAGGGAAAAATTTGCAATATACATTTTTTTAGGGCCACTCCATTTCGAGGGGCTTTGGGGGCCCTCATGTTAGATACCCCCAAAGTGACCCATCTGAAAAACTAGCCCCCAAAAAAAAAAAAAAAGATTTACAACACATTTTAAAAATTTGATAACCTTCGATTTTTTTACAGAAATTAAACAAAGGGGAGGTAAAATTTTAAAAAATTTCACTTTTTTTTTCCCAGATTTTCAATATTTATCCATTATTCACTGGAATCGGTAAATGTGACAGGAAATCAATTTAAATAAAATTCCCCCGGGTCTGCCTTTTTTTTAGAGTATCCCATATGTGGCCCTGTGCATTTTTTGGGCCCAAACCTAAGCCCCAAAAATAGGAGGAGCCCTACTTACTCTGGGGTTCTTTTCATTATGATTTTTTTTTGGCGCTTTTCGGGTTTGGGGGGACACCCTAAGGTGCTAAAACTTAACACCCCTAAAGACCCCATATTGGGAAATACACCCCTTTTAAGAATATATCCGGGGTTTTCATTGAGTTTAGACCCCACAGGTGATTCACAAATTTTTTTTAGCATAAGGCTGTGAAAATTAAAAAAAAATTTTTTTTTCAAAAACTGAATTTTGCTTAAAATGTTTCATATATACAAAGGAATCCCGGAAAAAAAAACCCTAAAACTTTTGTTAAGAATTTCTTCCAAGTTTGAAAAACCCAAAAGGGGTGTAAAACTGCTGTTTTGGCGCATGGCAGGGCGTATAAGGGAGGGGGGGTTTTTGGGGTTTTTGGGAAGCAGTTTTGGGGGGGCCCTGTGCATTTTCAAAGCCCCCCAAAATAGCAAACAGGCGAAACCTTCCGAAGTCGCCCCATTTTGGTTCTACCCATCAGGGGTCTCATTAGGGGTGTATGGCATTTTGGATAAAGGGGTTCCATAGTTTTTTTTTAGCATTGGGGAATGAAAAAAGGGGGGGAAAAAAAACATTTTTGGTCTTGTTTTTTGAGTTTCAATTTTACAGCATTTGCCGTGCAGGAAATGATGTGAAAACTTTATATGGGGGGGTACAATTTCAAGATAATTTTTAAGTTTTTCTGTGTAGTATTTTTATTTTTTTTTTTCGGTTTGTGTTTTACTTGTTTTTCCACTTTTTTTTTTACTTTTTTCACTTTTTACATTTTTTTTTTTACTTTTTTCCCCCAGGGGATTTGAAGAGAGATCTTTAGATCCTCATTTAATAGGGGAAACAGTGCATAGCTTGTTGCTTGACTGGTTCCATACAACTGTCAGTCCGTGCCCGGGGCCCTGCCCAAAGGGCACGGGACCGGGGATCGTGACTTTTAGACAACCCGGGAAGGGATTTCTGCCCTCCGTGGTGTCTGTAGGAAGGGAGGGCTGCATGGATACCCCATCCGGCTGCGCTGCCGCCGACGAGACCAGGAGGAGCGATCTCCTCCGCGTCTCCCTAGTTTATTGCGACCCCATCGTTGCGATAAAATTTGGGGGTTTAACCCCCCCCCCCCCCCCTCCCCCCCCAGCGATCCGGGGGCGGGGCCGACCTCGGGATCAGTGAAAAACAAATGACACCCCGCGCCAATCCGCGATCTTGCTTTTGAGTTGCGCGATCCCCAGGACTATCATACGTCCAGGGGTTCGTGAAC